>JAQQTN010000013.1:84748-96203 GCA_029379255.1 Theileria luwenshuni
TGATTAAATTAATTTAACTTAGTTAACTTATTTTGTTAATACCTAATATCACTTAACTGAACCTACCATAACACTAACTCTGAATAAATAATAATAAACTAATAACTATTTACAGACCCTCGTAGAGATGGCCAAGAGGGCCAGGGAAGGCCAGATCACAGTTGAGGACATGTCTGGAGGCACTTTCACAATATCAAACGGTAATTTTCCACTTTAATAAAATGAATCAATTAGGTGGCCTCTACGGCAGTTTGCTCAGTACTCCGATAATTAACCCACCGCAGTCTTCAATACTAGGTATATTTATATTATAATTAGATTAATTTAACTAATTACAAATAAAAATTAGGTATGCACGCCATCACCAAGAGGGCAGTCGTCAGGGACGACAACATAGTCGTGAGACCGGTGATGAACGTGGCTCTGACCTACGACCACAGGCTCATAGACGGCAGGGAGGCCGTCACATTTCTAAACACCATTAAAAAGTACATTGAAAACCCCTCTCTAATGTTGCTCAAGTAGTCTTAAATGTTAATTCAATTTTATATTTATTTTTATTTTTATTTTTATTAATATAATTATTGTTAATATTATTGTTATTCAATAGTTATTAAAGTTATATTAATAATTTACAACATATAATTGACAAATAACAAATATAATAATTATTAAATATAATTATTAATGTAATGTTTATTAAATGATATTGATAATTGTAGAGGTGATTTATTGTTTATCAAGATTGCCTTTAACATGCTTTTATTCAATTAATTTTGTATAAATCCTTCAGTTAACCTATTAACTTTATTTCTATTATTCAGATTAGTTCCATTAAAATTTTGGAGATATAAACCTTTCCTTATTGTTATTATTGTTATTGTTATTGTTATTGTTATTTCTATTATTATTATTATTGTTGATACTATTATTATTATTATTGTTATTACTGTTGTTAAATTGTGTCTTGGAGTGTTGCCGAATGGGTTGGGGGTGGAGGTATGTTGAAGGCTCTGAAAGTCCTGTAGTTGCATATCGACTTTAGGAATTGGGAATCCACTTGTTGGGAGAAGCTCGAGTACTTGATTGACAGAAGTAAAAGGGCACTCTGGTTGTTTGACAGCTGCATATCCATCACACTAGCGTTTGTCATGCTAGTGTCTGTGTGTTCCAGGGGCAGGTTTGGAATTGACCTCCTTATGTTCTTTCCTCCGAAGAACTGCTTGGACTCCTTAATCGCCTTGAAGAACCCTCTTTTGTCCATTTTTCCTGTGAAGTACAGCGTCACACTGTCCCTGTTGAAGCACAGGGATATTTCGGGGTAGTTTTCTGCGAAATACAAAAGTATTCTAAACTCGAAGAGGTCCAATTCGTCCCTTTGTCTCTCCTTGTTTTCCTTTGTCAGGCTTGAGCCTATGTTGATTGGTATCACTATTGAGTCTCTGTGGTTTGAGGGGTGTATGTTTGACCTTATCTTCTCCATGATCACCTGTCTGTTACTCCACCAACTTTTTAGCTGCTGTAACAGCAGTTTTTCCAGCTGTTCCACTTCGTCGTCTAGCCAGTGTAACAGCGGCTTGTTCAACAGCTCTTCTGATTCCTCACTTTCACTCAACATGGTCTCTCTCACTGTCCTTATGCTCACCAGGTCGTACTTCTTATTCAATTCTCTGTGGTAGTTTATGTCACTTTCCAGAAGGTCGTTGTTCTCCTGCATGTAATTGTCTTCATTTATGTTTTCCATCATTTCCACTTCCTCCATGCTCATGTTCTGGCCCATCATGTAGCTCTCCTCTTCGGTCTTACTTGCTCTTCCCGATTCTCCACTGTCTGCGCTCAGTGGACTCAACTTATTTCCCATTATCGACAGTGAGTTTAAGTTTGACTCCCTTAACTCTCCGTCTACCGCTCCTCCTCCTACTGGTCCATATCCTCCATCTACTCCTCCCTCTTTGACGTTTGACAAAAAGTGTACCTTTGGTCTTCCCACTACGTACATCAGGAAGAGCACAGACGAGTCTAACTTCTGGTTTATCAGCTTGTTGCTGATTATGCTGTTCACCATCTGCTCCAGCAGGCTCTTAACTTGGTAGTTCTTGTCCGTGAAGAAGAACTGGCTGTACTTGACTACGTCTTCGAGCACAAATTCTAGGATTTCGTCCATCAGCTGTATCGATGCGTTATAGTCCAGCAGCATGTGCGACATTGCGAAGGTCGCCTTCAACCCGTGGTTTTCGTGCATTTTTTTCACCATTTCCAGCACCGGCTCCGGCCCGCTTACTCTCGTGTACATCATTTTAACCAACTTTACCATCTTTTTTATCTTTTTATTCAGGTGTATTTCCTTCACCTTTTTACCCTCTTTTTTGTACTTATCCACATACTCCTTTTTATCTTTATCCATGTAATCTTTGTTTTGTCTATCCTTATCTTTTTCTTTATCCTTTTCTCTATCCATGTACTCCTTTTCCTTTTCTTTTTTTTGCGGTTGCAGAAACTCTCTCTTGAATTCGTATTCAAACATCATGTACACCTGGTCACACACCTTTCTAATTCCCACTTTCGGACACAGGTCCACCACCGTTCTAAACTCCTCCTCCTTTATCAACTGCGTTATATAATTGTTCAATTCCTCCTTTACTTCCTTTTCCTCTTTTGATGCCACCCATTCTCCCTTTTCTAATTTCCCCTTTATCAACTCCTTGTTTATCAGCTCCATGTGACTCAACTTCGACATGTCGTTGATTCCTTCCTGCTCATATCCTCTTTCCAATTCCTTTTCTAAATTCTCAACTTCTAATTTTCTGTATTTTGATTCCTCTTCCATTTCTCTTTCTTCTAAAGCTTTTGTTTCCATTGCTTTCATTGCCTTAGTGTGCTCCACTTCTATTGCCTCCATTATCTTCATCTGCTCCTCCTCATATTCCTTTCTTGCTTTCATTTCCAATTCTCTCATTTCATCCAACTCCATTGGCGGCTTCTCTACCATCTCTTCGTTGTATGAGTCTGCTTCTTCTTTATCGCCACTGTCTTCTTCTGGTACTGAGAACGAGTCTTCTTCCTTTTCCTTTTCCTCCATGGTCGTTGAGACCATGGATTTCATCGTCTTGTCCATTTCCACGTCTGTCGATTCTAGCTTTTTAACTTCCTCTTCCTCCTCTTCTTCTATTGTTTTCGTCTGTTCCTCTTGTTGCACTGGCTGTACTCTTTTTGAGAATGTGCTCTTTTTGTTTGATGGTATTGCTGACTTTGTTGACTTTCTTTTTTTCTTTTTTGACAGTTTACTTCCTAGATCCGGCTCATCTTGTTCCTGCTTCTCCCACGTGTCTCTGTAGAAGCTGCCCGTGTCCGGGAGCAGCTCCAGCGTCTCCATTTCCGCCAACTCCTTGACTGCGTTCATGAACATCACAGACTCCTTGAACCTGATTGTTGCCGGGGAGTCTACCGTTCTCTTGAGCTGCGTTATGATCACATCTCCTGACTTTTTATTTATTTTCTTGATTGCGCAGCTCCACCTTCTCACGTTCTGCACGCTTCTCACGTAGCATTCTTCAAGTACTTGATATTTGTCCACGTCTTCTTCCTTGTTCTGTTCCTTAGCAGAGGTTTCTAACTCTCTAGAGCCTCCTTCCGTGTTCGACAGGTACCCTAACTCCCTTATTATCGGCACCACCCACTCAAATATGTACTGCTGCAGCTGCTTCTTCGCGTCACACACTATCGCGCCTAGACACAGCAGGTCCACCGTCTCTGCGCACATCCACTTGAATATCAGCAGTGGGTACTCAGTGTCGTCGGCAAGCGGAAACCAGGTGTTGCTTCCGTTCAGGTAAAACGAGGAGGGCGCTCCGCATATCAGTATTGTGAGCTCACTTCCTTTTGACTTATCTGTGTTCGCGTAGTAGTTCAGGTCCATTCCCGGCTGCATGTACACGAACTTCTTCCCCAGCTTCGACGAGTGAACGTCGCTCTTGAGGGCGTACATCATGAAGCAGTCCCCTGCGCTCGGCCTCCACGACATCTTCACGATGCACTCGTTCTCGTTCGGGCAGTCGTACCCGCATATGCAGTTTTCCTTCTTCTTGGTCTTATTCGTTCCCAGGTTTAACAGCTCCTCCGGCACCTGTCTGTTTATCAGCTTCCTCATTGCCCAGTACAGGTGCAACACTTTCGTATTAGTTCCGTTGTACTTGTTACTCACTAGTATTTTCTTTGTCGGTACTACCTTAGTCTCACACGAGAACCCCTCCTGCCCAAACAGGTCGTGTGTCGTCAGTATTCCCACTTCTATTGCACTCTTTACCTTGTGAGCCTCATTTTCCGTGTTATCCGTGTTCACGTTCAGTATCATGTATGGCTTTAACACCTTCTTTCCATCTTGCACCATGTACTTACTTTCATTTTCTTCGTCATTTTCATTTCCCATTGACGTTCTAGTGCTCAGGTTCAACAGTGTCGAGTACCCCAGGGACATGTTTATGTTCTGTTCATATGGTTTTATGTTTGACACTATTTGGGTCAACTTATTTTTTTCATTTGACATTTCCCTTTTGTTGTAGAACCTCGACACGTATGCTGGGTTCAGGAATATCAGTCCGTCGCTCTCGTTTGCCATTTCCTGGTCAAACACTATGTTCTTCAACTTCACGTCCAGGGGCGGTATTATACAAGTTGCTTTTTCCAAAGTTTGTTTCCTCGGCTTTACCTTCTTCTTCTTCTTATCGTCCGACTTCAGACACAGTTCCGACAGATCCTCTATCAGCGACTCGTTGTAGGCCTGTATTTGCGAGTTCGTGAATATGGACAGGTCCCCCATTTGCTTGTTCACCCAGAACGGCAAGATGTACCCCGTGTATCCGAAGTTATACCTGCACTCGTGTCCCGTGCATATGCATCCTTCCTGCGAGCACACGTGTATGTTTGTAGTCGGCGTTCCACACGAGTTTGCGCACTTTATATTCTCCTCCTTTTCCTTTTCTTCCAATTTCTTTGTTTCTACCCTGCTCTTACTTTCACTCTCATTAGTACCTTCAGACTGTCCTTTTGCTTTTTCTTGTTTTTCTCTTTCTTCTCTTTCTCTTTCCTCCAATACTTTTGTTTCCATTCCTTTCACTGTTTTATTGTACTCCACTTCTATTGCCTCTATTATTTTTGCGATGTCTCCCACTGTGTACACGTAGTCGTAGCAGTTCGGGTAAACCTGCTTGTCCACGTCCTGCATATGCACCAGCATCTTCGTCAGTATCTTTTCGTACACGTTAAACAGGTTATTTCCTATTTCTTCGTACTTTTCTTTTTTCAATTCCTGTATTCCGTACATCTTCAACTCAGTTTCCGAGAGGTCCTTTATGCTTGCCTTAAGGTTAAACGCTTCTTCGTTCCACACTATTTTACTCGCCAGACTTTCAATTTCCAGCTTTACGTCTAGTTTGTACTTCTGCTTTATGTATCCTCTCAGAAGTTCATGCGGTCTGATTAGTGGGTATATGATCACGTGTGACTTTCTCAGGTAATTCTTCATTTCCGCCACTGTTGGTAAATCGTACTTTTCTATGAAGTGATTCATGATTTTCAGCTCCTCCTCCACTCCCAGGTCGTATTTTGTGTCCAAATGGTTCGTTTCCTCATGCTCCATCAGCTCTCCTGACCTGTTCATGTTTCCCTCAAGCATGAACATGTCTCTGGACTGACTGGACTGTGGTCCCAGGTTACTCTTCATTCCGTTAGACAGACTCGAAGTCTGCTTACTCAGGGTCTCCTCGAGGGAGGCCTTTGAGTACAGTATTTTTCTGCAGTCTGTCGTGTACCTGATGCAGGCTTCCCATATGCAGTCCAGCAGGAATATTGCTGATCTTTCTGACGTCAGTTTGAAATCTTCCATTTCCATTCCCTTCTCTCCCGCTCCTAGTTTATGTGTGTTAAACACATTTTGATATTTTGTGTTTCCTTCCATTTCATATTTTATTGACTCTACTGGCATTATTTGCTCCGATGTGTAGTGACTCAGTGTACTTCCTGCTGCTCCCTTTTGGCCCATTACTCCCTGTGTGTATCCCATCTGTTTACACTCCAGTATTTGATTAATTGTCGTTTTTTCTTCTTGATTTTCTTTATTTTTATTTTTGTCTTGTAACTGTACCATAAGATTCCTGCAGTCTTTGCAAAAGTACTCCAGGTGGCACCTCAGTATTTGTATGTTTCTAAACAGTATCGTGGCCGGTTCTGACAGGTAATTTTTTATCTGCTCTCCTGCGAACCTTCCGTTTTCGTTCAGCAACAGGGCCGGCCTGTTCTTGCACGTTTTGCAGCTGCATCCGCAGCTGCACTCCTCTCCGCTCCACGTGTACATCTTATTTCTCGCTATGTTTTCTATTATTTCCTTGAAGAACATCTCCGCTATCAGGTTCCTGAACTCCTCCTCGAATATCTTCTCTCTCTTTTGCAGAAAGTTGACCAGCATCTTCCCGTCCGAGGGCGGCACTATTCCGTTCAACAGCGTCGTGTTCTCCTTAGAGGTGTTAAACAGCCAATTTATGAACGGTGCCACTATTTTTAGTCTATTTGCTCTCCTCATAATCTCCCTTTTTGTTGCCGGTACTTGATATTTATACCTTCTTTCCTTTTCATCTAACTTATTCAACACTTCCGATTTATATCCGTGGATCTCACAGCATGTTGACAACTTGGGGTGATTGTATCCTACTCTTCTCAGGTGTAAGTACTCTTTTACTGATTCCATTTTATTTTTTTCCTTTTCCTTTTCCTTTTCTTTCTCCTTCAATTCTTCTTTTTCTTGATTTTTCATTTGATATTTGATTGCCTCCAGTATCTCCTGTTCCTTCACTCCCAGCTCTGCCAGCGTTGAGTAGTACAGGTTCGGGTTCCACTCCTTCAGGTTTCCCATCAGGTCCACTTCTCCCACCTGCAGCATGTCTATGTAGTCCTCCGCTATGTACACTGCCGACACGCAGAAGAAGTCCCTGTGGCACTTCCACTCTGTAAACTCCATTTTAGTCGTCAGTTTTTCCACCTTTCCCTCACACATTCTGTACCAGGGCCCGTCTTCCTCTGGCCTAAGCAACAATGTGTTAAAGCTGTTTGTTCCCTTTCCCGCTCCTTCGTACCTCAGGTCTCCCTCCTTGATGATCAGGGCGTACAGCGAGTACCACTTCACTGAGGTGTGCTCCTTTTCACAAACGTTGTCGAACTCTCCAAAAGTATCGTCGTCGTCCTCAGAGCACTCAAAAACCCCGTACTCGTCGTAGTTGTTCGTATTTCTGCTATCTTCGCTTACGTTTTCGTACTCAGTTGTCGACTTTATGGAAGTGCAGTCCAGCCTCAGCGGCACATCAAACAACTCTCCTTTTTTTGCGTTTTTGGTTGGATACAGGTAAAAAAAGAGGACTTGTGGGTACCTCGCCATCGTCTTTGCCGTTGATTCCAGCGCCTTTTGCAACGAGTTCGAGTGCTTACACCTTATGTATATCGTCGATATATCGTCCACACTCGGGTTTTTAAACAGAGTTTCATTTTCTGGGGACCCTGAAAACAGGAATTTACAGGTCGTTTCCAAAAATGTCTGGTCTCTCAGGTAAACTGGCACTGTTTTTTCGTCTTTTTTATTTTCAACAGTTTCTCCTGAATTGGCCACCTCTTCCTTTTTACTTGTCTTTAACCTTTTTATTTTTAATTGTTTTTTGGCCGATGCTAAGTCTCTCAGTATCATTGTAAACATTTCCGAGTGTATGTTTACTAACTGGTCCTGTGGCTCTAGGGTTTGTAAATCCGTCATATGCATAGCCTTCAGGATAGGCTTTATGTTTGGCGGCGGTGGCAACAGCTTATTGAACACGTCCGGCCTCTCTCCTATGCTCTGGCTCAGGCTTCCCGGCACTAGTTTATATTCTCCGTTGTTTTTCATTGTGTTTTCAGGTGTTTTTTTTCTTATGTTTAGGTTAACTCCTTCTTTTTTAATTTCCCATTCGTATCTTCCTCCTTCGAATGAGCAGCATGTTAGGTTTGGCAGGTCTTTTACGTTATCTTTATCTTCTCTACAATTATCGTTTTTTATATTTGATTGTGTTTTATTTTTTTGTGTTACTTTGGGCACTAGTTCGTACATGTAGTACTTTGAGATTTGGTTGTTCTCCGCCGAGGACAGCTTGTAGGTCAGACACGACACTGCCAGGGGGTACAGGTACATGTACGCGAACACCTTCTGCAGCGCCAGTATGATGCTCGCCTCCTCGGTCACCTCGCTTCCGAATTCGCAGTTCCACATCAGCACGCTTCTTCTGAACTCCCTCAGGTGGTACAGTATCTGTACCATCAGGCCCAGGAAGTCGCTGTCCAGCGAGGGACTGATGGAGGGCACCACTGACTCCAGGCACTTCAGCAGCATGAAGTCGCTTATTTTCTCCTCGTTGGACTCATCTTGTTTGCGATTATTTATTAGTTTATGGCACACTTCCGTGCACGTTTCTCTTTGGGCTCTGTCTGGTATGTACTCCCACATCATTTGGGGTTGATACAGCTGTGTCTTTGACCACAGGCATGGGTACGGCGGTTCCGCCTTTCCTCTGATCAGCACTGTTCCTTCGTCGTCCATGAACCCTGCTGCCTTTGTCAGCCTTGAGTGTGATATCATTTTTTGCCATCCTCTTGACGTTGCGTCGCTTGAGAAGCTCCAGTGTGCCCACGAGGTTACCGACTGTTTCGGGTCCTTGAAATTCACCACCGTCAGCTCAAATCTCACGTTTGGAAACACCCAATACTCGGGATACCAGTCCTGGACTACTGCCTCCACGAACACTGAAAGGTGACTCGATTCTGAGTCTGTTCCTGCCGTTCCTCTTGGGTGTAGCAGCAGTCTATAGTGGAACCCTCTCGAGTTTCCTTCCATGGGCGATTCTATATCATTTTGTGTTTTCGCTATTCTCCAAAACGGCCTTATTGCGAACTCCACTCCGTTTGACCCTTCTTCTGCGGTAACCGGTTTAGCTTCTATTCCCTGGTTATTGCACATGTAGCATGGGCACTGTGTATCTTCCTGGTAGTAGCACTCTTGGCTCATGCATCCCTTGTTTGAGGTGTCCGATGGCATCTCTTCTCCCGTTTCCGTCGTGTTACTTTTCCCCTTTTGAGGGTCTTCGGTCTCTATTGAGGTCATTTTATTATACTTTAAGATTTAATTTATTCTACAAACCTAATCTGGTTTTTTAAATGCTATTTTACAGTTAATTATGAGAACCGATCAAATTTATGATAACCTTTATCATTTTAAAAGGTATATTGGGATATATAAAATAATTTAATAAAACCAATTAGAAATAAAAGAATTTAGTCTATTGCAAGGAACAACTCTTGCAATTTTCTCCAATTAAGGAGAGAAAAAATTAAATCTTCAACCTAATAAGTTTTAAAGTTCGAATAAAATATATGGAAGTCCAATGAATGGTAAATAGCCACGCTATTCAATCAACCACTAAAGTCTAAGAAAATGATTCCAGGTAGTAATTTGAATATAGATTGTTTAAAAATCTCAACATTTTATTTATTCTAAAGTCAGTTAATAGCATATGTAAGTGAAGTAGAGCTATTAGGAAGTTTATATCTAAATGTATGTTGTTTTTATCATGGGGAGTAAATAATATAAATTTAATCTTTTACTCATGAAAAAACAATTCGTTTACACACAAAAAATTAATCTTAATATATATCAATATTATTTGGTAACAAAAAACTATTCTTTTAAATAATCTAGGCCTATCTCCCGAAACACCAATTGATGCACATTTAGTTCTTTAATGTGATTCTTCAACACAGACATACCTTCTTCTCAAATTCTATTCAACTATAGGAACTTTACACATACCAAATTCAATCAAGAGTTCACATATATCTGTCTTATTGCCCACCACTTACCACTCCATATTCTTAAACTTTATTTCACTTTCAGATCACACACTCTTCATTCCTCTCCACCATCAATTTTATATTATATGTCTTTTTTAAACACTAATTTTTGTTCCTTAGTTCCTTTTATCAGTAAACACAACCCCAATAGTATTGAAATAAATGTTAGCAAAGGATACCCAAAATGAATACACAACTCACTACGACTAATACATAATAAAATCTACTGCATTAAAATTTAAAAAAATAAAAGACTGTTCACATAGCCATAACCGGCTGATACACCCCCGCCGACGGCGTACTCTGGCTTTGTTCTGGCTAAGTAGCCGTTGTTTTCATTGAATTTACACTCGTTGCCGTCGTACAGTGCGTAGTGGTAAACTCCCAGTTCAGTCAAACTATTATCACCTTTCAATTCAAATGATCCGTTTTTCAAATGTTTAACAAACAGTCCCGGCTGTTTAGGCGTTCTCATCTTCCTCATTAAAACGTATTGACACAGTTTATCCTTATCTTTAAGACTCTCTTCAAGTTTTTCGGATATTTCTTTTCCATATGTACAACACGCTCCGGCCTCACGATTGGATTTCAAGACGTAGTTTTGTGGATTTTTGATTGCGTCTCTCACTACTTCTTGGTTACTTTCCAGTGACGGGTCAACTTGCAGTATTGCCGTTTCCTTCGTCATCTCAGTTGCTCCCTTATTTCTCTTTACACCCTATAAATCATATTTTATCATAAACACACCTTAATTCTCTTGTTGTACGACTCAACCAACCTATCGAGGTTTTCTGGGTTACTAAAGTACAACTGGGCTCTCTTGGTGTTTACCAGTTGAATTAAAGACGTAGGAATCTTAACACAGTCTCCATATTCTATGAGCTTACGCAATTCCACCCTATCATCGGATACCATCAATTTTTCATCAAAAAGATCTCTAAAATATATTACGCTGACTTCGAAGCATTCTTTTTGTTTGAAATTTTTGAAGTCTGAGGGGTGTGCTCCCAGGTTTAACACTAGTCTGCCTGGACTAAGTTTTACACCGTGGTGAGTGTACTTTGTGAAGTTGACTGATCCGTCAGAGTTATACTCCCACTCGTTTGCCAAAAATAAATTCTTGTTCTTCATCCAACTTATCATTTGGTTGGGACAAACCGTTTTAACGTGAATCCCATATTTTTCAGAAACGTCATTAGAAATAAAGTATGTGTCATAGTAGTTCTGAAGTCCGTTCCTGGTAATATTGAAAACACAGAGCCTTTTTTCACCAAACACTGGAGGATATCTTTTAACATAGAATTTATGGGATTCTCCCACAGGGTAAGTGAAAGATGTGTCGGGATCATTATTCGAATGAAATTTTTCATTTTCTAAATGTAGTTTAGACTTATTGCCTTTATTTTCACTCCATTCAACGACATTGGTCTTTAAAATTTTTTTATGGACCTTGTGGACCGTTCCCGAGTGGTAAGAGACCGACGCAGCTCCGAGGTTGATTTCGACTAGTTTGACTGGCAGGTTTTGGTTTCCTGAATTG
>JAQQTN010000014.1:9858-46163 GCA_029379255.1 Theileria luwenshuni
TCTTCATCCTCCTTCATCTTATATTCTTCCTCTTCTTCTTCTTTTGGTTCAAATGGGTTCTTAACAAATTGGGTCAATACCAATAATTTTTGTTCAACCTCTTTTGATTCTTTCCATTCATTTTTTGTTTGATCTATATTTAATTCTTTTAGTATTGTTTGATACATATTTGTATTTTTCATTTCTTCTGTTAACTGCATTGGTTCTATTACTTCCACTTGTCCTCCTCCCAATTTATACATTTCTACACTCTCTTTCAGGTTTTCTTCCAACTCTTTCAGTACTTCTATTGCTTCCTCTTTGTATTCTCTATATAGTTTTCCCAATTCTTTTTCCAATCTACCTCTTCCCTTTTCTTTATCTTCCCACATTGTTTTATCTTTACTAACTTCTTTTTTCGACTTAGATGTCTCATTTCCTTCTTTATTTTTTTCCAGAAGTTCATTAAGGTGTTTTTCCAATTTTTTGGTTGGTATGTTAAGTAGGTCTGACAGGTACTTGATCAAGTCTTCTTTCATGTACTTAAATCTGTTATAGTATTGCATGAGGAGCTCATCATCTATTTTTGGTTTTTTTTCTACTTTTTGTTCATCTCTTGATATTGACAGGTTATTCATGATATCTATCACATCTTGTTGTTCTTGTTCTAGAACTCCTTGTATTATTGGACATTGGTTATAATCGTTGTTTTCTATTGGGTCTATGTAGTACTTGCTGTTGACGTTGTAGTTGACTTTACTTGTATTCGCTGATGTTGCTCCCACATTTTTGTTGTAAAATAACTCCAACATTATTATCTTATTGTCTTCTAGCAACCATTTATCGAAGAAGCTTTCCAACACTTGCATAAAGAACTTACTTTCCTTTCCTAAATTCTGATTGTTTAACTTCTCTTCTTTATTCTTTTCATAATTATCAATATGGTTATATTCACCATTTTTATTATTTACGTTTCCCAATGAAGTTGTTAGGTATGAGTTGATTAGGAGGAAATACTTAATATCGTACAACAATGTTTTTGGCACCTTTTCCAGGTATGCCAGTAACACTTCTCTTCCCTTTTTAATTCTACTTACCAAAAGTAGTAGTGCGTTATGCACTATTCTCCCATTTCTGATTATATCATTTCTAATAAAATTATTGTTTTTACTATTATATATATTTCTCAGGTCCACTCTAACTTTTCTTTTACTTTTTGGTTCCCATTGTTCTTCTTCCTCCTCCTCTTCGTCTTCCCACAATTCATCTTCCAGGTCCTTTCCCATTAACTTTTCGTTACTTGTGAATCCTGTTATTGGTACGTACTCTACTGTTCCTATTTTTTCCATAATTTGCTCCAATAACATTGCTATTCTCATTGGTGCCACAAACAGAGTTTTATTATATGACATCTTATAATTTTTCATGATATTGAATATCATCATTCTTATGTTATTCTGGAGGTACACTACAAACAATTCTTTACAAATATTGTTTATATACTCTTCTTCCTTTACTTCTTCCATTAACTGTTCCTTACTTTCTTCTAATTTTTCTATTTCTTCCTCTTTTTTTGTATGAAATGACTGTATGAATGAGAGTTCTATGCTTATATTTTGTATTAATTGCACTATTATCTGGTTACTTTGGTGGTTTAATTTTTTGATCAGTTGGTTTAGGTAATTCAACAGGAGTTTTGTAAATATGTTATCTTCGCTTATATATCTTTTAATGGACAAGAACAGGTATGACTTGGGCACTATGTTTTCTTCTTTTTTATTTTGTTGCATATACATCATTGAGTAATATTTGATTACAAATGACTTAATGCTCAACAGCATTAGTTTATCGTAAGGTTCATAGTACTCTTCCTCGACTTCCCTATTAATATCGTTACAACACAACAATAGCATCTGTATGAGTTCATAGTCTATTTGTTTTTTTTCATTTTCTTCTTCTCTACTTGTTTTAATTGTCATTGTGATGTGTTCAAAATTATTATTTATCCCTATTAACAGGTTTATCTCATTTTGCAAGTTCTCTCTTTCCTTATCGTCTTTACTTGCGATTAATTGTTGACTTACATTCGAGTGTGTATATTTAAATATATAGTGATAATTATTTTTTTGGTTATAATTTACGTTTCTCACTTCAAAGCTATACAGTCTACTCTTATGTTTATTGTACAGTTTTGGGTTTATTCTATACAACTCTATTAGGTACTTCCTTTCCTGCTTTTCTTTATCTATTTCTTCGTAATTTGTATTTTTCTCTTTTTTTACTTGATTACTTTCATCTTCTTTCTCTTTACCGTGACTACTTATTAACACAGTTATATCTACTCCTGTAAGTATGTTGTACACTATTCTTATGTACTGCCACATATTATTTCTCTCAAGTTGTGTCAAATAACTTGGGTAATATTCATATTCTTCCTTTTCCTCTTCCACTAATTGCTGTTTATCTTCTTCTTTCTCTTCCGTTGTATATGTCACTGGCACTATTGCCTTTCTTATTGCTGTGAATATTGTCAACAACTCTTGTCTTATCACTGTCAACAACCCATATTCGTTCAACAGGTACAGTATTTCCATGTTTGATTTTATATTTAACACTTGTGACATTAGTATTCTCACTGTTCTCATATGAAATTCTGATTTATTTTTTGATTCTTCTACCATTTTATTTTTTTCATTTATTTTTGTTGTGACGTTGTAAAGTTCACTTCTTATTTCCTTTATTCTTTTTTTATTTTCCATTGCTACATTTTTATCTTTCCTCAGTCTACTTAGTCTTCCTTCTTCCTCCTCGTCATCTTCTTCCATTTCCTGTTCTCTTATTAATTGATCTCTTTCTTTTGACAATTCTTCCTGTTTATCTTTTAATTTGGTTAATTCTTCCTTTTCTTCCATTGTTATGTATCCGTTTTGTTTAAAATGTTCCAATTTTAGTCTAAACTCTCCTATCAGCGACCATATATCATTGTTTTCCATGTTATTTCTTACTTTATTTAACCCCTTAATGTAATCGTCTATTACTCTTGTTCTGTATTTTAGTTCTCTCATCACATTCTGATTTTTTTCTTCATTTTTTGTGAAGTTTTCTTTATTTTGTTCTTTGCTTGGGTCTTTGATGTAGTGTATCATTTGTACGTTAATCGCTTTATATATGTTTTCGGCTGAGATCCAGTAGTTGTACCAGTTTTCAGAGGGTGGTTGTGTGATTTGGTAGAAGAAGTAGATTAGTTCGTTCACCAACCCATCTACGTCCACCTCTTCGTTAACGGACCCTCTGGTCAGTATCGAGCACAATGGCAATATTGATGAAGATATAAAATTTTGTGAGAATATGTACACTGATGCGCATCTTGGGTACTTGTACAACGACACTCCCTCCATTTCATCATAGTCTCCTCTTCTTTCTCTATGTAGCAATGTGTTTATATCTCTCAAATTTGACATTGCTTCTGAGTCTATACTAATTAATATATTTTCAGGTCCATCAAAACTATAACTTCCTTCTTTATTTACTGTGGTTGTTTGTCCTTTCGGTTTTGAAAATTTTCCGAATCTTCCTTCTGGTTGTCTATCTCTGAAAGTTTGTTTTATTATTTTTTTAAGATATTTATTTATTTTTCTATTCCCTTGTTTATTTTTTATGCTTTCTTCTTCGTGATTTAATTCCTTTTCTTCATCTTTATCTTCTTGGTTATGGACGTGGTTGTGTGTTATCTGTTCTCTTTTTACCAGTCCTGAGAACAATGATAAAATTTCAGATTCTAGTGCTTGTCTGTGTTCATAATGGTAGGACAGATCTTCCAAGGTGTATTTTATTTCATCTTCTGTTCCTTCAAACTCTTCATACTCTCTTCCTCTAGACACTAACAACCTTTCTAAGTCCTTTACTCTTCTCTTAACCTTATCCTCCTTCTTCTCCTCTGGAGGCTCTCCGAACAGAAAGTCATAGTCATCGTCATTAAATTCTTCCCTTCTCTCTTCAAAGTCACTGAAGCTCCTATCATCGTCTACTATAAAGGAATCATCGCTGGGATACTTCTCCTTTTGCTCCCATTCATCGTACGAGTCCTCCTTGTTATCTTTGTACTGGTCTTCTTCTTCAAACAGTTCATCCATTTCTATTTAGCTGTTATTTCAAAAATTCTATCCTAGATCATCTTTTAATTGACTATTCCTTTATGGCAATATGTGTAACTGGAAATTTTAAAAGAGTGCGATAAAAATTAAATTTTTAAAAAAATTATGTGATATAATGCAAGGGAAACAAAACTCTAGTTTACAGGGGTGTTAGGATGAAAGATATTAAAACTCAGGATTCTCATCCTGAAGATCGAAGTTGGAAATCACTCTAAAACAGTTATTTTCAATTTTCTACCGATACTATACATTACAAAACCCTTCAAAGGATTATATATTTAATTAAAATTTAACATGTGTTTAAGAATATGAAAAATACAAATGTGGTGAATAATTGGGAAAGGGAATTTTTATTTATGTTATATCTGTTATTATAAATTTTATAATATGTATTTTTAATGATTTTATATTAGGGTTAGTTATTTTTTAAATAAATTTAATTGATTTTTACTTTTGATCTCTCTGTTTTTAATAGAATCTTTTTCAACAAGGCTCATTTGTATTTATTCAATATTTTTAAATGATCACACTTTGTAAATATATCGTTTTTTATTCTGTTAGTTTTAAAATATAATTTTTCAAAAATAATTGTAATATATAAAATAAAAATTGAAAAAAATGAATCGCAAAGTATACGACAAAAACTCCTTTCAAGAGTTAATGTCAACCATTGGTTCACAACCCTTTTATCCGAGATCGAGTATGGAGCTGATATTCAGCTCTAGCCCTAAAAAAATACTGATAATGATGTCGCCGTTTAACCCAAATATAGATTTGGTACTAGAAGAATTAGTATCAATAATCAAAGAATTTTTCCCTAAAACGGAAGTAATATACGATAAGTCAATACTGTCAGAAATACCGGAGACAGATAAACTTTGGGGAGAAGTCCAAGAATTATATAAAGGCCAGGTAGTAACACACTTCTCGGACCCTGAAAAGACCGATAACCTATCAGAAAAGGATTTAGAAGACGTAGACCTAGTTGTAACCGTCGGAGGAGACGGAACGATGCTCAGAGTAAACAAAGTGTTCCAAGATACGATCCCGCCAGTAATAGGACTGTCAATGGGTTCCCTTGGATACCTGGCAAAATTTAACCTTCAAGCAGTAAAAGAAACATTTGAAAGTATGGAAACTAAAGGATTTAAAATATCTATGAGAACACAGTTGCAAGTAAAAATATTAGACGAAGATGGAGAATGTTTAATAGTGAAAAACGCATTAAACGAGTGCGTGATAGACAGAGGTAAGATTAGATAAACATATATAAAAACAAAAAATAAAAAAAATTAGGTTTGTCACCATATATAACAACGCTTGACGTGTACTACAACGGAGACTATTTCACGACGGTCTCAGGGGACGGGCTTATGCTAACGACGCCCAGCGGATCAACGGCCTACTCAATGTCGGCAGGAGGCTCAATAGTACACCCCCAAGTGGAGTCGATGCTTTTCACAGTTATATGCCCCCATTCAATATCATACAGACCCCTGGTACTCCCGAGCTTCTCAGTAATCAAGGTGGTAATACCGCCGGATAACAGAGGGTACATCAGAGTAACTCTGGATGGGAACTACACCTGTAACATCAGACACGGATGTTCTGTGAAAATCACCAACTCTAAAACCAACTTTCCCCTGGTACTCCCCAAAAACACGGGAACGACCGAGGAGTGGTGCAGATCGCTGAAGGAAAACCTCCACTGGAACGTGAGGATCAGACAGCAGAAACTCCACGTTCCCTCGGACGTAAAATCTAAGGACGAACTTCCCAAAAAAACGGAAGAATAATTTTAATAAGTGTAAATATACAAGTATTTAAATTAAAATTTTAAAAGTTTATGAAAAATAAAATAAATCTACATTCTAAATTTGAGTTTAAACTAATATCTGTGTTGCAAAAGGGCAATGGAGTGGCAGGCGACTGCGGAGCCCCGGCCGACCGAGTCCAACTTCTCGTTGGTCTTAGCCTTGACATTAACCATGGTTTTATGACCGAGTAGAAAATTTAGGTTCTCCTTAATCTTGGATTTTGTAGAACCGAGCTTGGGAGACTCCAGCATTATACAAACGTCGACGTTAACGAGAAAGTAGTTGTATTCCTCCATCATACGAATGGCAGAAAGTAAAATATTAGAAGAATCTAAGTTCTCATTAGAAGGATCAGAATCTGGAAAATGCTCGCCAATGTCACCGAGGCCAAGAGCACCGAGAATGGCGTCGGCTATCGAGTGAAGAACAACGTCGCCGTCGCTGTGAGCGAGAACCTGGACGGAATCATCAGGAACGTCTACACCTCCGAGCCTCAGAGGCTTCCCTCCAGTCTTAGAATCTACCACGCGATGAATGTCATAACCAATTCCAACTCTGATCAGTTGAGGATTTGAAAAGGAAGAGGAGTGAATCAAACTGCTGAGGTTTGTTTGGTGGTAAGCCTGCTGAATATCCGAAGATTTTTTACATTTGAAGCTTTCTATGTGTCTAAAACCTATAAAATAAAATGTGAAAATAAACTTTAGCATATGTACAAAGAAACGAAGAAAAACAAGTACACTAATTACCATGGAATCCTAACAATTGTAGTGTGTAGAATACTAAAACAATTCTCAGTAGTAATTTTAAATGTTAATATTTTAGCACTCAATTTTAATAAAATCACTTCTAGGTATGTATTTAATTCGTATTTTTCTCTAATTCTCAATCTGCCTCTAAAACTGTGTATATTATTAAGGAACCTTGATTAATGGATCCTGATTTTTCTTTTGATGAAAATGATTTAAAAGATGTCTATTCACTTAAAGCCTGTGATGGTTCCACCTGTTTGGTGTGCTTTGACGACCTATCGGATCAGAATATGGTCGGATACAAGGTCTCCAGGGACACCGGCTGGTTTCTATCGACTTTTTGCATCGAATGTATAAAATACATGCTCAAAACTCAGGTTTTATCACTATTTATAGTTAATTAATTTTTTTAATTTAAAAATTTTAAATTATCTTTCCAATCACTCACCTTTCGCAGTACAACAAGTACTTGGACAACCTCTATAACAGCACCTGTGCAAAGGAACAGAGAGCGCTCCTGGAAAGGGGCCCTCCCATTAACATCAGCGATAAATTGGGGTTTCCGGAGGCCCAAACCTCGGAGGTTTACTACCTTTACGACTTTCGATCAGCAAAACCCCTTTCCGCCAAACTAGACGGAAGTTTGGTAAGTTTACCTCCCTTATCCCCTTAGACAGGCAAGGCCAGGCAGGAGCTCTGGGACGAACTTTGCAACTTTAAGTTTTCAAACGACCATGAGGAATAATTTCTTAAATTATACATTCAATATAGGTAATTAGTACCTTTAATAAATTCACTCAAAAAATATGTTTAAACCCTTGTTAAAGGAATTCTCGTCAAGTTCCTTGAACGCATTTACAAAATGCTTCTTATCGTCTGAAAATAAATTAGTGATTTAATTGATAACGAAAATATAAATAATTATAAGATTGATAGTAATTCCAAAATTAATAACTAATAATTAAAATAATAAATGAAATAATTTAAAATAAAATAAGATAAAAAAGGTAAATACATTCGATATTTAGACGGTATCCAGGAGTAATCACTACCGAAGAGAGTAAGTCCAGAACCTGAAATTTTAAGAAGATTACTGGGATTTGGAGCATAATGATTTGGGAATATTGTAGTCACCTGATCTTGGAATATGATCTGAATGTAGGATAGGTCCTTGGCGTAGAGGAGGTAGTCGGAGATGTGTGTGAACTCTGAAGGGGACTATAAAACTATGATGCTAACCCTTTGAAGTATATTTTACATCCTTTTTTCTTTTAATTGTCTTAAGTTTATTGATTAAAGTTTCTTCGTCTTCTTTACCTTTAATAATTATTAGTGATTTTAAAAAATTATAATTGTTGGTAAAATTAGTTATTGAAACTAACATCTGGGAGTAATGTTATCCTTTCCTATTTTTTCGAAAATCTCACACAAACATTCTGAAAAGGTTAAAATAATGGAACCGACTCAGAGTGATATTGTTGTTGTAGGCTTTGAAGCAGGGTACCAGAAACAAAATGAACCCTCGGATCTCGTGATCCCCTAAAAAAGTAATCAACTGTGAGTCTAACCCTCAGTCAGTGTCTTCAAATCATGAGGCTTGAAAGAGATTGTTTGTTTTAAGAATATCTCCCTTTTTCCTGAATTTTAAAGTGATTGGTTTAAGATACCCTGGGCATATCTCACGTCCTCTAAACTGAGTCCGAATATTCTATTGATAATAGTTTTAGCGTTTTCTGTTGAATTTTATAAATGTGTAATTAAATTTAGTAAATATCAATTAAAGAACCTATGAATGAGTTGAGAACTGAATAATTTGTCAGTTCCGGGAGGTATTGTTTAACGATGATTCGAATGTCCTCGTATTTGGTAGAAAAGGGGGACTGACTGAGCAGTCTTCTTACGATAAGACTGGTTATTTTATTCCTTTCCTGATAAAAATGATAACATTACAAGTGATTATTAATTTTTGAAATTTTAGGTAGTAAAAATACAATTTCACTTATTGCTTGAGATGACGCCTTTTTGATGGACAGTGATTCAGATGTTTGGTCGTAATTATTGTCTTCATCTCCGATTGTAACTTGATGTTCCGAAATTACAAACTTTTCATATTCGGTTTCGTCCTCCATATTCAGTTTAAGATTCTTTCTAGGTTCTCATTTTGTAGTTTCCCTTTATTTTGGATCATTTTATTTTAGGATTAAGTGTAATTAAAATCTAAAATATGTTACAGGGTTTAAAATATTCTAATAAAATAAGCGTTTTATTAACATATATAATGAAATGTGAATTAAATAAAAGTTTTATGAAAAGTTATACACATATTGGAGGATAGCAATTATGGTGTGTAATAAACACAATTATCATCAATTATTTAATGTTCATTGTTCTAAACTTTTAATTTATATCTCTTCTTGTAATCAAAGGAAACAACACTCTAATGTGTAACCCAGGAGGTCAATTAAAATGTTGGAATCTGAAATGAGTATTATCGGTCTACGTTTCTCTCAATTTTTGGGTTTAACCCATGGATTCCTTGGTTTTCTCGAACCAACTGGGTCTATTGTAGGTTTTAGAACTGACTTTTTTTGTTTTTTTATTTTTTTGAGTTATTTCAATTTTTTCTCTTCAGTGGTACCTTGAGGAGAAATTCTACATTTAATACTGAATTTCACCTTATGTAGTTTAATTCTTTATTATTATCTGTTCTAAGTTAATTTTAACTAGTTTTAATTTTAATTTAATTTTTTAATGTGTAGTTTATTTATCTTGAATCTAACACTGCTTCATTTTCATCATCTAGGAAATTTAAATTAGAAATGCATCCACTAAATTTTAATTAAAATAACAGTTTCAACTATCAATTTAATATATACCTTTGTTAAAAATGGGAAATCAAATAGATAGTTTAATTTTCAGGCCTCCAACCCCTTCCTACAGTATCAGAGATCCTCATTTGCACTTGATACCTGCTTCTGGCAACAATTATATCGCAGGCTATTTCATAAAGCACAGGTTACTTTCATATTTATCACATATTTATATGTTAATTTTATATTCAATTTAATAAATTTTTTACAGAAATGCTAGGTTTACTATTATCTTTAGTCACGGCAATGCCGAGGACATTGGAAATGTCTTTAGTAGTTTAGTAAACCGGTTAAGTAACTGGAACTGCAACCTTTTCCTGTATGACTATCCTGGTTTGTTGTTTTTTATTTTGGGTTTACTTACTATCTCTGTCCAATTATTACTAATTTGTCAACAGGGTATGGGTTGAGTGGCGGCACACCTTCAGAGGGTAGTTTATATAATTCCACGGACATAGCTTACAGATACTTGATCAACGACTTGAGTATTTTACTTAGATAAAATCATGTTTACTCCCTATTTATCATTATTTACTCAATTATCTACTTCAATCACTTATTAATTTACAGATGTTGATCAATCCACCATCATTGCCTACGGACGCAGTCTCGGCTGTGCCTGTGCCATGTACTTGGGTGTAAAATACAACCTGCTTGGCGTAATTTTACAGAGCCCCTTTCTGAGTATTCACCGTGTAAAATTGAGTTTTTCACTTCCTTTTGACAAATTTAACAATTTGGACAAGGCCAAGTACCTAAAATGCCCTTCCTTGGTTATTCATGGTGAGGACGACCAGATCATTCCGGTAAGCCACTCCAGGGAACTCGTTCACTCCCTTCCTGAAGTTTACTACCACTTCGTCAAGGACGGTGGCCACAATGATCTGGATTCCGATTTTTCTGATGAAATGGATTCATGTCTTATCGAGTTTTTTAACATTTTACTGTTAAAGTTTACTTCCGATAACTTTCCCGAATACTATTCTCAGGACATGATCGGCCGTGCCTTTTTGAACAACGGTACCAAAACTCTCACTCACCTTACCAACGGTAAGAAGGACAGTATTTCAAGGTACAAGAGTATCGATTGTGTCATGTCTTTCGACGAGTTTGGCTTTTCCGCCATTCCTCCCTCCTTTGAGGAGGACGCGGACCAGAACAGGTGTGCTGAACGGTGTTACTTTTGTCTAATCTTTTAATATTACATTTACATTATTTTTACATTCGTTGTTACTATTGTTAGTGTTATTGTTGTTAATATTATTGTTATTATTATTACTATTGTTATTATTATTGTTGCGATTGTTAGTTATTTTCAAAGTCCGGGTAACCCAGTAGCCAGGTTTTATTTATAACACTTTCAAAATTAGTTTAAGATATTACTGTTTACATATTATATAAATTGTACATTTAAATTTGTTACATTATCTCTCTACAGAAATTTTACGTTTATGTTTGACATTGAGCTTTTGATCAGGTAACAGAGTTGTGCTTCGTCTTCTTCATGTATGTTTTTTTGAATCAGTATGTTTGACGTTTCCCTGCTTGTTATTGTGTTATTGTTGTGTGTGACTAGTATGATTTTATATATTTTTTCAAGCATTTCCACGTTAATATTAAACCTTATGTACACTTCCACCAGCTGATTTTCCCTTGAGGTGACTTGATATTTTGAGGTCATTATGTAGTAGTAGATTATGAACAGTTTCCACATATTGATTATTTTGTACTTGATGTACTTGTATATGTACATTATAACATCCTCTCCTCCTCCCTGTTTATCTTGTTTCATGCTACTAATTGACTTCCTTAGTTTACTTCCTTGTTGTGGGTTCCCCATTATTTTACTTATTTGTATTTGATTATTTTTGTGGCTGATTGAGATGATTGGGCTCATCCTCACTTCCGACTTAAACATGGTCGTGTACGACTGTATTCCCATTATGTTTGACAGCTTATACTTTGTGATTGACGGGAAGAAACACATATTTAATTTATTTTTTACTTCTTCTATCAACTCATCTCCTTCTAAGGTTTCATCTATGAGTGTATTCATGATTTTTAGTGTTTCATTTTCTTCTTTTACTTTGGTTCCTTCTCCTTCCAGGAACATTTCTATGTTTATCACTGGTTGTATTCCTGTTTTATACACCTTGTTGAATTCTCTTATGATTTTAATTAGGTTTCTCACGTTTTCTTGTTTTGGCGATGATATGTTGCACTTCATGTTTACGTATTTAAACAGTCTTTTTAACAGGTCCTTCATGTTCTTTTCTTTATCCTCTCTGCTACCTTCCGTTAACGACTGTGAGAATGGCGGCAGTCCCATTATCAGGTGATTTATTCTCTTGTTTACTGTGTAGGAGTCCGGCATGAACACCAGCAGCTTGTACAGCAGGTTTACTCCCAGTTGAAACAGTATTCTCCTTTGCAGCAGTATCAGCGTGTTCAGTGGCAGGTATTCTAGCACTATCTTTTCCAGTTCCATCTCTATTCCCAGTTTTAACTCCAGGTACGCTATGTAGTTGTCGCTCATGTTGTTGCTTATGCACAGCAGGCTGTATATGCTGTACAGGCTTTTTGCCTTCCCCACTCTTTCAGCTCTTTCTCTTTCCAGCACTTCTCTTTTGACCACTTCTTTTTTCTCCTTTTCTCTTCTTCTACCTCTTAATTCCTTTAATTCATGGTTTAGCTTTTTACTCCAATCCTCTTTATTTATTTCTTTTTCTCTTTGACTACTTTCATAAAATTTTATTTTGGTTCCATTTCCCTTCCCGTTTACGTTACTCATACTGTAATCTCCTCTCATTTTAATCACATTTTGATTCTCCTCCATCGTGTGACTTGTTAATTCCGACATCGTATCCCCCATCGCCATCATTCCCATGTTATTGTTGCTTTCCATGGAACTGCTTATTGTCGACGTCGTCGTTGACACATCCGACATTTTCGTGGGGTCTCTCGTCTCCTTCTCCTTTATCAGCGACTCCAACGGCAGCAGTATCTCCTCGTTATCCTTCTTTTCCCAAAATTCCTGGTTGATTACCTTGTTCGGGTTATATCCTGGTGGTTTATTTAACATTTCTTTTTTCCTGTTTTCTTCTTCTTTGTCCTCTTCCCAGTCCACCACTTTCGTCGGCACTATTGACAGGTAGCTGAATATGTTCTTTTTGTAGTATTCCTCGTACAGCTGGTATATTCTGATGATGAACAGCGTCAGTGAGTAGTCCTGGTTGTAGAACTGTCCGTATATTTCTCCCATCATTTCGTAGTTTGCTATAAAGTCTTGTACTTTTTCGTCGTACATGATCACCTGTATCATCTCGTCCACCAGGTTTGACACCGTCAGCATGTTGCACTGGAATATTCCCAGGTTACTGTATATCCTCGTATCACAGTACTTTTCCAGGTACTCGTTGTTTGTGCACACTAACAGCAGGCTTTTTATCTCTATGAGCCTCTTTCTTTTCAGCATCTGAAACAGGTACAGTATCTCATTAACGTTATGGTTCAACTTATGTATTATGATTATCAGTTCCTTTTCTCTAAACTTCGTGTTATACAATTTTATCAGTTTCTCTAGCACGTTCTCTTCCTTCCCTTCTTCGTGCTTTCCTATTCTTCTTATTTTTTTATTCATTTCCTCTTCATATTCATTTTTTAATTCATTTTTTTTATCTTCTTCATTTATGCTTCTTGTCTTTGATATCAGTATTACTTTGTTCATGTGTATGTACATTTGCTTTATTGCATCATCCACTATGTTATTCATGTTTGTGTTTATTCTTATTATCATGTACTTTTCACTTATCATTTCCTCCATTTCTTCTTGTATTATGTTAAGGAACAGCTCCTGGTCCTGTCTGTCTATTGCTATGTCTAGCATTACTACTTTCACGAACGGGTGTACCAAATCCTGGTACTCTATCACTTTCATCAACTTGTTTATTCCCTCTATTATGTACTTCCTTATTATCTCCACCACTTTGTTGCAGAACTTCCTCCACACGTTTTCGAACGCCTTTGTCCTAAGGAGGCAGCTTTGGTACACGCTCGTCTCATATCTCGACAGACACGACTCATCTCCCAGGTTTAGAAGCTCCGTGCACATTTGCAACTCTTGTTTTGTTGGTCCCACTATGCATCCTAGCCCGAAACACAGTTGTTCGAAACTCTTATATTTTCTTCTCAGGTCCACTAAACCCGGTTCATACTTTACTCCTTCTATTTTATCCAAGTTATCCACTATGTTCTTTTCTTCCACTTTTTTAAACATTTCCTTATTTATCTTTTCCTTTTGTTCCAGTTTTGTCTTTGGTTTATCCATTTTATTTTTTATTCTATTCATCAATGTTCTCGCGCTATACCCGTTTATCGTGTTTAGGTATTTCTCCATTTCCTCTGACGGTTTATAATCATCTTTCTTTTTTCTTCCTCTTCTTTCTCTATTTTGTCTTTCCTCCACTTCCTCTCTGTATTCTGACTCCATTGCGTTACTCACGTTACTGCTTGTCGTTGACAGTATCGTGCTCGATGAATCACTGTCTACCTCTACGTATTTTGATGGTCTTCCCACTCTTCTCTTTTTAACTTCGCTTTGTTTATTTTTATCTTCCTCCTCCATGTTCAGCTTTCTTGTTTTAAGGTCCTTCTTGGTCACTAGGTTATTCATTCTGAAACCTTCGTTAGGGTACTTTTGCAACTCTTGGTTTGCTGTGAGCGCGTCGCATATGTTACTGAAGTCTCTGTTTACTGTTTCGTTTACTCTCAGTCCTTTACTTCCTCTTTTTATTGGCAGCATTGTTTTTTGTAACAAATATTTGTTATTATTATTCAATTTCATATTATTTTTTGTTTTATGATTTTTCCGCACTGATAGCATGAGTTCATTTGGTGATGGGTTTATATCATCTTTCGTGTTGTTTGGTTGAATTGTATTTGTATTATAATTTTCCAGCATCGGTCCTGATCTTTGAAAGTTGTTTAATAGGTACAGGTATCTTTCTCCGTCTGATCTCAGTGGGTATCCGTTGTCCTCTTTCAGTATTACTTTCGTGCTACCGAATACGCTGTTGTCAACTAAATTTGTTATATTTTTTTCTGTTTCATAATCTGGTCTTTTATTTCTTTCATTTTGTAGTGACTCCACTGGAGAAAATTGGCGTTGATTCAACAACACATTGTATTCACCACCGTAACCCAATTGTGTATCTTCGACACCTCCTAGAAAGGTGTGTTTTAGTCCTAATCTTTCATGCTTATCTTTAAAATTATCTAATTTTGATTCCATTTTAATCTACATATATAATAACATGACATATTTAGTTTTTCGTACGAGTCTAAAAGACATAAAATATCATTTTAGGCATGATAAAAAATATATGTGATCTTTTCATTGAATTTAAAACGTCACACATGAAATAGTTCAACATTATATTAAACAAAGGTGCATTTATTAATATATGATAAAACTTATTTTGTGTTCACAACAAATGACAACGTTATTGTGATTCCACCTTACAAATTATGACATTTTTAAAAAATCACTAAACTCTTTAATTTTATATATATATATTTTTAATTATTTATTAGAAATGCCGATTTATTTTGTGTAATGATTTAAATACGTTTCAAATATTTGATGTAAAATATACTAGTGGATTTCTGTATAAAATAGAATATTTAAATAAGTAATGAATAAAAATCTATGTAAAATAAGTGCAATGCAATGTCAAATGAAGGAGAAACCTGGAAAAAAAGGAAGAAACAGTCCTTTGTAGTCTGCGGTCTCTTATCAGGAATAATAACGAAAACAATATGCGCTCCATTCGACAGAATACGCCTGTTGTACCAAGTACAACCGATGTTCGGACAATATCGCAATGACATATTCCAAAATGAAAAAAAATATAAGGGAGTGCTTAGAACAGCGCAAAAAATATTCAATGAGGAAGGAATCAAAGGATTGTGGAGAGGAAACCTGGCAAACACAATCAGAGGAGGAATATGCTACGCAACGAAGTTCGGAATGAACGATACAACCAGAGATTACCTTAAAACAAACTCACTGCTACAGAACTGGCTAAAGAGGAGAAGAGTCTCGTCATCAAATCAAAAAAGAACAGACTCTCAAAACGAAGTAGTGTTATCTTTGATGGCAGGAGCAACTGCGGGACTGGT
The DNA here is from genome assembly GCA_029379255.1 of Theileria luwenshuni. Lineage (NCBI taxonomy): Eukaryota > Apicomplexa > Aconoidasida > Piroplasmida > Theileriidae > Theileria > Theileria luwenshuni. The sequence continues at coordinate 25,611 of JAQQTN010000014.1, forward strand.
ACAAAAGAGTCTAACCTACCCGTTGGACCTGCTGAGTGTGAGAATGGCACTGGGAGTGAACACAAAGCATTTGTCAACATCAACATACACAGGTAATAAAGAACAACTAAAAATAATAACTAAACAGGAATTTTTGACTGTTTTTCCCAAATACTTAAATCTGAGGGAATTATGGGCTTTTACAAGGGGTTCATTCCGACGATGTTAACTGGAGTACCATACGTGGCGCTGCAGCTCTCATTCTTCCAATTCTACAGAAAAACGATTCAGGATTTCTTCTCCAGAAAAACTGAAAAACTGTCAGTAAAACAAGTGGCCTTCATGTCCTCAATAGCCGGATCAGCAGCTGGAGCCTCGGCACTGTTCATAGTCTTTCCAGGTAGAATCATACTTACTTCTAAAGTTCATTAATTAACAATACTTAGGAGACACAGTTAGGAAGAGGATGATGAACAACGCCATAGCGAGTGAAAACAGACTGTACAGGGACTCAATATACTGCATGAAGTACATTTTCAAAAATGAAGGTACGGTGTCTTAGACATAGATCTCATTTAAATAACAATAACAACAATAACAATAGTAATAAAAATAATAACAATAATAATAATAATAATTGAGAAATAAAATAAAAATAAGTTAATTTAAAAATATTTAGGAATACTGGCCTTCTATCACGGGTTATTCCCCTCAGTGCTGAAGTCGTTGCCCTCAGGAGCAATTCAGTTCCTCATGTACGAAGTCCTGAAACATATAGCAAAAAATCTATAATTTCCTTTTAGTGGAGAGTTTGTGACAGTTTATTTTACGTGGTACTGTAGTTAGGGAGAGGTGTTGGCGAATGTGTATGGGAGGAGGAATCTGCACCCTGAAACGAGAAAGAAAAAAGGGATATTTAGAAAAATAAATAAATAAAAATTAAATTTTAATAATTAAAACGATTAAGATAATGAATGATTAAATAAGAGTAAGATGGATGAGATGAAGGCGCTACCCCAATAAACAATAACTTCTCATTTTTTAACTTCTGACTGACAAACTTAGACTCTTTAAGTAGTAGTCAAAAAATGGCACTGGACGATGTGAGAACAGTGGGAGAACAAAAGGACGGATTGAACAAAGGAGATGGCGCAGAAGAGGGCAAGGATAAAACCTTTACAGACACAGTACTGGAAACATTCTCAGTAAGTACCAAAAATGTGTAAATCAATTTAGACATTCGGGAACACAGTAAGAGGATTTTGTGTCGAAACGGGAAATACGCTCAAAGGATGCGCATACCCAGTCAAGGAAAAAGTATTCAAAACATACGATGACGTAGTAAGCACATTCAAAACAAAAGGTACAAGAAATAAACATACATTCAAAAATGTCTCGAGATTCGGAAATGAATCCTCAGTAACGCCAAAATCAACCACTTCATAATATAATCAATTAATAATATTCCTTTAGAATAAATCCCTAATCAAGGATTTCCGCAACCTCAAATGGACACATTTAAAAGATTTAAAGTTCAAAACCAATTTTAGAAAATTTTTTTACAAAGTATAAAATTTGGACAAATTCAAAGGATCCAACATTTGTAAGTTGGATCCTGGAGCCTAGAGCTAACACATTTGAAATGTAAACAATATTCCCAATTGGGATGGCAATACAGCCTCTGCCTCAGCAACTTTCAGATTTAAAAACTGTTCTTAATGTTTTAACTGATTTATTACTCTGTTAAAGTAGGAATCTGCATTGAAGCGCGTCAGTGCAAATCCGCCCTTGGCAGTGGAAATATCCGTAAAATATTTTGAGTGGATAAAGCGTGGAATTGGACTCCTTAGTTCCAGGATCAGCTGCATGAAGGTCACCCGTGGGCCGGAATTAGAGTCCCGGGAGAGAAGGTAGCCGATAGGTGACAAAATAGAGCGAAATATATATAGTTGAGCTTAAAAAGGATAAAAGAATATAATTAATATTATTTAATAAGAATATTTATAAAAGAATAAAAAAAACTTCCAATTTTGAAACATCTGCACATTTACAGTTGGGAAGGAGAATAGGGGTAAAATGACTCTAAACCAGTATGGAGGAACCTTCGTAGGATTTAGAACAATAAGAGAGGGAGGTTTAAAGAAGAACAAGGAGGAATCCCAGGAAAACAAGGTTGAATACCCAACTCTGAAAGAGAAGCCTGAAAAGATCATAGTAACCATTGTAGGAGTAGAGTAGGTTTAAAATTTGAAAATAATTTTAAAACTTAGTAATTTGAAGCTTCCGGAGGTTGAGGAGCCCGGAAAACGGGAGTTAGTGGTCACTGCAATTTTCGACGACGACTCGATAGAGGAGGTAAGGGAAATGTTAACCTTCTTTTTTAGTCGCTCACACATGTTCGCCAAAATTCTGAAATAGTTCAAGCTAAGTTTTTGTACGACTCTTACTCAGCTTCCTTCAATTCTCAGCAGGTTTGTTGTTACTTTATCAGAATTGCAGCTGGTACTGCCCTGCGACGACAGAGAAGTTTTATGCCTCTATCTCTCCTGCATCACCACTTCCTTCTTGGAAGATGGCACAAAGAGGATAGAGTTCAAGGGATACGGTTACACCAAGTCAATTAGCCTTTCAGAGTGCCTGGATCACAAGCAAATGAAGGAGGAGCTGAAACTGTCTGACGACACTTCAATTCCCGGAGTTAAACTCACCTTCCGAGTGGTTACAACTAAGATGAACTTAGGCCCTGAGATTCCCAAGGATAATATTGCCAGGTTTGTGGAAAAACGGCACATTCTTTTCAGCGTTTTGGACAAGTATAAACGGGACTCAACTTAGTTCCTTCTTCCAAAATCCTAACTTTTAATCTGATATTTTTGATTTAGTGTCTATTGTACTTTTTATTTATTTAGCCTAATTATCTTAGTTATAAAGTCTTAAATTCCTATCCTTAATGAGATCAAAAGTGCCGTTAACTTTCAATGTGCATTCCAGTGCTAGGTACGATGTCTATGATACGACGTCTGATAGAAATTGGTGTGGTACCAACTAAATTTATTCATTTTTTTCTTATTTTTATTTGTAAATTTAGTTTTTTCGGCCTATCTTGTGAAAGGTGTAGCTGCACATGCTCATTACGGCCTGTGCCTCGATGTGTAAAAAAGTTTAATTTTCGTGCCATTTTTAATCCATTTTGAGCTTTAAAACAATCGATTTTATTCAAAAATATCTATTCTTTGTAAAACTCATAGATCGTCTAAATATTCTGGTGAAATGTCAGCAAGGGCCGAAGATTCTACAAATATAGGTTAACGTTTGGATAATAAGGAGCCTATTCATGAAGAAATTTAGCAAATTTCGAATACTAAATGCAGTTTTATTAATTTTTATTTGCCGAGAGGCAGTTGCAGATTTGCCCATTCACGGAACAATCCGAGATATGGTTGGAAGATGGTAATTTTTTTAATTTAAATATAATTTTTAGGAGATTTTATGTTAGCAATGAAGTTAGAGGATCAAATATAAATTGTGGTTCTAAAGTTCCTAATGATTTGGAGGGTGACCTTGAACTTGGGGACTATAAAAAGTTTATGGACCAAAATTATGGTTAGAAAAGATTAAATCTAATTTCTTAGGAATCCAAAAGACCCTAGATTTGGAGCTCACCCTAGAGCCTGTTAAATATCAAAACGGAACAAACGTTAATAATAGAGATGAATGGGTATCCCTGGGAGTAAAATCCGAGGGAAGGGTAGTCGGTACCTGGACCGCAGTCTACGACCAAGGTAACTAATAGTTATTTTATGATTTGTGTTACATTAAATAGTTTAAAAATACTTTGAAATAAAATGTTAATTACAAATTATTAGGGTACTACATTAATTTATATGACGGTACCAGCATTCTGACCTATTTTTCGTTTGAGCGTATTGAAGAGAACAGATATGCCACAAACACAAACAAGAGTTTTATCGGTAAGTTTCAGACTATTTATCCCTAATAGGTTGGGGTAGCAAGGATGAAAATGGCCATTTGGTCCATTTTTGTTGTTACTCCGAAAAGTTGGATCCTTCCAATCATGGAGTTTTCAACACAGTAGATTTGACAGATAACGGATTCGAAAGGTTCAGAAAGGAGATAATTAGAACCATTTCGAATGGTCAAAGGAGCTTCCATCCAGTTAAAGATGACGACTGGAATGGATACAATCGCAACTATTTTTGTACCTGTCCCGGGTCCGAGTCAAACGACGTCAGTGACTTACCCAAAAATTTTTCATGGGACAAATACGATAACATTCCCGTTGTCGATCAAAAGAAATGCGGGGCTTGCTATACTATATCTTCTCTTTATTCCCTGCAATCTAGGTTTTTAATAAAGATTAAGAAATTGCTTGAAAATTTTGAAAAGGGCCAAGATGCTAGACTGCTCCACTTAGATAAACTATTGAGGCAAAAGAATTTCGACATTAACAACTCACTGAGTTGCATCGTCTATAACCAGGGTTGTGCTGGTGGTTATCCCATGAATGTGGGTAAATTTGCCAAAGAATTCGGGCTGTTGGTAAACAGCGACAAACTTGACGAAGTAATGGATAATACAAGGTGTCTATCGGAAAGTGAGGAAGGCTCAGGGGATAACTTTAGACTTTTCGCCAAGGGTTTTGGCTACGTCGGAGGCTGTTATCAGTGTACCAGGTGTTCTGGAGAACGCCTCATCATGAAGGAGATCTATAACGAGGGTCCCGTTGTGGTCGGTCTCGATGGAAGCTACATCAGACACTACAAGGACGGTGTTGTGAATCCTCCCGACGATGAACTGAGAAAGCACCACGGAATGTGCGAATTTCCCGAGAATAACCTTTTGAGTGGCTTCGAATACACTACTCACGCCGTCACTTTGATAGGTTGGGGTGAGACTCCCGAAGGTTAGTTTCTATCTATTCACTTATCATTACTCTTATTTTTACCATTTTTCTATTTTTATTTTTATTTTACTTATTAACCTGTGTTTAATTTAATTTAAATTGTTTGTTTGATCAATTAATATTCAGGATTTAAGTACTGGATTGCCAGAAACAGTTGGGGAAACGACTGGGGAGACAACGGATTTTTTAAGATAGTTCGGGGAAAGAACGCCTTCGGGATCGAGTCTGAGGCTGTTTACCTCGATCCTGACATTGACCGTGTTCTGAACAACACTGTTCACCAGCCCATAAACTCTCACAATTTATATCCGAATTTGTAACTTTTAATGTATTACCAACTTCCACATCCTTCTAACTACTTGGGTACTTATTTTACCATATTAGCGATCTACTTTACTTGAAATTACCAGTTACACCCCCAGGGGCTCAATAAAATTCTAAGCTCAAATGTGTAAACATAACTTACCTTAATGTTAGTTAGGTATCCTTTTTTGAAGGAAGCCGGGTCGTAGAGAAATGGAGGCAGAATTATGCTCTTTCTCAGAATTATTCCCCAAATTGCCACGAACCAATTTATCGCCAATGCGACCACTAAATTTAATTTAATCCTACACATTACCGAAAAGGTATCTCAGTTTTTCCGAGTTGCACTCCGGCAGTATGATCAGGTCCACTACGATTGCCAGGAGTTGGCAGAAGTTGAAGATGTGCATCAGTTTGACCACCTTCGGACACAGCTTCAGAAACAGTGCCGAGTAGGTCACCAGGAACGTTTTTTTCGAGCTTCTCGGGTCGTATCTCGTAAATATGCCCAGACTGATGCAGCACGCCAGCAACACGATCCCCTGAACCTTATTACTGATCACTCTCACCTGTATCACCCACAGACAGCACAGAAGGTTTACGTTTGTGTTTGCTACGCACACTATTTTATTCTGCTGTCTCGGCGTGTAGTAGTACCACCCGTTGTAGAGCACCGCCGACCCTCCCAGGAAGAACATCCCGGATCCCAGGTAGTAGAAAATCGGACTACATTCAGCTGTCTCAACTCCCCTTACCTCAGTCTAATCATCACTTTTAAATCTTCTGTTCACAGATTATCCCCTATTTTTGCCTTTATTTTTATTTTTTAACTCCATTTTAATACAAATTTTAAAAAAATTCGGAAATGTGTAAACCCATCTGCCCCTATGGTGTTCCCTCAACATCACTCATCTACCTCCATAAACCACAAACCACAAACACATTTTACTTTTTTATTTATTTTACACCTTTTAAATATCACATTAAACTTTATATTATTTAAAATTTTTTATTTTTTATAATTTTTATCTTTTTTACTACTTTTTTACCTCAGTACAGTCCTTCCTCCCTCAATTCACACTTGAGCTTATGCAAGTTCTTTTCCGAGTGTATTCCGTATCCTTGCAACTGTTTTCTTTTTATTTTTTTACTTTTCTTACTAGGTGTATCACTTTTGATATCTCATTTATCACTATTCTCACTATCGACGTTCCCACTTGCCCGTTCCCTGCCAGCAGCCCGAATATCTGCGCCACCTTGTACACCAGTCCGTTATCTCTCCCTAGAAACCTCGTCACCAGCGTCTTAAGCGTGAATATTATCTGTTTATATTTATTTAATTCATTATTTTTTAATTAATCTGTTATTTAATAAATAATTTCCTATTAATTATTTAATAAATAAATTAAATAATTATTATTTAATTTATTTATTTGATACTTCAATGTTGTTTTTATCTATTTCTTCCAATTTTTTTGGAAACTGGACTCCTTCTCCTGTTCTCAAAAAATGTATTACTAATGCTAGTATTTTAACTCTCCTGTTCATGATATTTTCGTTTGGGAAATTGATAACCAGTTTACTTCCTTCCTCCTGTTTTATTATTTTCAATCATTATTTTTTATTTTTTTTAACTTAACTTGCCTTAAATCTATGATGGTTTTTATTATATTTAACCCATTTGATTGTCTTTGTTATCAACTCTATTCCCAACTTTCCTCCTATTTGCGTTCGGTTTATGCTTCTGATTAATGATGCGCTTACTAATCCATCTATTATTGACCTTGCCTAATAAATTATTTATAATAATAATAGTTGTTATTGTTATTATTATTGTTGTTATTGCTATTATTATTATTATTAATAATATTGTTATTGTTATTGTTATTACCAAAAATATGCATAATAATTCCTGTGCTTCTAGGCTTTCCCTAAAGCTTTTTGGTATGCTTCCCAGCAGTCTTATGAACGTCAGTTCCATGAAACTCCTTGGTATTTTGAATCCCAGCTCCTCCAGCGTCTCGTTTACTTTCAGCACATAGCTAAATTCATTTTATTTTATTTTTTAACTTGTGCTTTCTTCCAAAAATCTTACCTCTTTGATCTGAATATTGACCTTTGTATGTACAGTAGCAGAAACTCGTGGACCAGGTACGACTCCTTTGCCCCTTCAAAGAACTAAATCATTCATTCAATTTATTTTTTTATTTATGTCGTTTATTTATTAATTTATTTATTCATTTTTAGTTATTTTTATTTCTGTTTATATTCTTTTTTACTTATTTTTATTTAATTTATTATACTTGTAATATTTTTTCTGAGTCTTTTGTTCTATACAGTACGTCTATCACTTCTTGACATATCTCTCTGTACACTATAACTCTACACATATATTTCTCTTTTATTTTTTTATTTATACTCTTTTAGGTATTCTTTTATGTCCTCCTGGTAGCTCGTGGCGCAGCACACTGCGTCTTCTATTTCTCTGGGTACTACTATGCACTGAGATACTGATTCTTGCAAGTGGTGGTAATTTCTGATTATGTATTCGTAGAACACGTGTGGCATCATTTTGATATAAGTCTCGTACAGTACTCCTGTGTTAATCAGGAATTTGATTAGGTGTAGTGTCTTTATTGCTGCGTATTTGTTATCCTGTATTTGTTTATTTTTTTATTTTTACCAGTTCGATTTCATCTATGTTTTGTATGATTTTTTCCACTCCGATTATGATATCTCTTTGTTTGATGATCATCGTCGTGTACAGGTTTGGTATGCAGTTGACTGAATTGTTTTAATTCTTTTAAATACGGTACATAGTTCTTTCGAAGTTTTAAGTTCCTTTTTGAATGTAAATTTGATTAGCAGTTCTATGAATCTTCCGTGATGGCATGATAGCTCCGTTTTCAGAGTCTTCACTACTGGTAAGATCCCATGTTTGTAGAAGTCTGTTTATTCATTAAATCTGGATGTGCTCCATTTATTGTAAACTGTATAATCAATACTGTTTAATGTTTTAATTATTAGCTCATCTCTGTTAAATGTGTAAGGTCCTTGCACTTTTCTCGAGGTTCCATCCTTTTTCTGTTAACTTTTATTCCTTTTCCACTATACGTTTGTTGGTTTTAGCATTCCTGCGTTTTCAGTTCCAAAGTTGTTTTCCTGATTTCTTGTGTTTTCTATTTCATTTATTTATTTAATACAAAATTTTATTTTATTTAACCTCTGAATCTGTAGTCAGGTCTATGTATATTGAGTCTGCCACGTTTCTCAGCTTCGATTTGGAGGCCTCCTGAGAGACCACTTTACAGCCCCTAGACTTATCAAGTTCACCTATTTGCATTTCAAGGAACAATAATCTTTTAAAGAATGATTTGACGGGACTGTGGAAGGTTTAACTAGACAAAATTGAGTAGCTAGCTCATTTCTATCACCACTTAAATTTTGTTTTTTCATCAAAATGAGCTAGCTACTGTAACAATGTGGACTAATAACTAAAAAGATAATAAGGTAATAAATTAATAACAGTTATAGTTAATTAGAACGGTAGATAAAGAAACAGGAGGATAGACTGTGAAAAGATAGAGAAGAAATTTATACATAAATATTGAAATCACTGATATCTTTGATATAATATGATTCTTTATGTGAAAATATACTATTTACGGAAATAATGAGAAATAAGTTAGGTAGATAATTATTTGTATAGAAGAAAGCCTTAAATTTGATCATAATACATGTATAAGTGGAGTAATAAATAAATAAAATAAGAAGGGATTTAAAATGGAGAGATTATAAATAACTTTTAATGATAAACTGGGAAGTTTAAGGGTCAATCTTGGGTTGAGGGGTGAGGCAGAAGATATGATCTGAGATTTTTAAATTGTTTATTTAATTCATGTTTTTACATGTATATTATTAAAATGTGTTTAATGTAGTATATTTTTTAAAATTATAGCTAATTTAAAGGATAAACACACCCTAAGTAAAGTGTAAACAATTCTAAGAATTAACTTGGAATTTGGCAATTTAACCCTATCAAAAATGGTAAAAATTCAGAAATAATAAATGATATTTACTTTTGGACCACCTGATCTGTACTTCCTCCCCAAGGATGGAAACGGGGAATCAAACCCGTCCAAGGGAGACAAAACAGAAGGATCTTCCACTAATATAAAGGAAGAAGAAATACTAAACATCAAAATAAGCTATTGCAACAATTATATATTCATTCTAACCAAGAAGGTGTTGTTTGTGTACAGTAACGGAAGCGAGCTCCTGTACCTAGGAAGGATGAAACTGACAGAAACACAATACTCAGAACTGGGAAACTTTAGAGACCTGGTGATTCTACCAGCGTCTAACCTAATAGGACTCTTGGTGGATAACCTTAAACATATGCTGATAGTTAACTACCAGAACCCAAACTTGACAGAAGTGTCCATCAACACACCAGTACAAACACCGACAAACATGGGATACAGGAACGGAAACGGCCTAGAATGTGGAAGCCAAGATATGTCAAGCGGTTCTGTCCACCTCAGCCCAACTCCAGTGACTACAACACCAGTTGCAACCTCTGGTCCAGTGAGTAGCATGATCTCCAACTACAGGTTCAGTGCGGGAAGCATCGGAACAATGCTGAACAGGGTATTCCACCCGAGCGAAAACGAGGAAGTGGGAGAACTGAGAGATAGCTTTACACTGTACCTGAAGAGCTTTCTAAACCTAAAATTGGTGTATGACATTTTAGTTCCATCGGACTTCACTTTCATGTTTGTGTATAATCAACAGTTTTTTTTCTGGACGAAGGAATTGTATGGGCTATACGCAACAATAGCTAATGAGGGGTTCTGGAATCTGCTTATCAACGAGTTCAACAACAGGAAAAGAAGCGACGATCTGAAGAGAGTTAACCTGTATCTAGTCACGACGAACCTGTTGAACAACGTAAACATAATAGGAAATGTGCCACTTTCCCACGGGCTGTGCTACATTAACCTTCAGTCAATGAAGGTAGTGAACTTGGGTGACCTAAAAAATAAGAATATGGTCCCAGAAGAAGAGAAAGGATCAAAGAATAAAGGAAAGGGGGAGAAGGACGTGATTGTACACAAGAATAACTCACTGTTCCAAATGATATTCAACTGCATCAGCAACATAAATAACACTGACCCCAATAACATGGTTCCAGGAAGTGCGGGAAATGAACAAAAGAAAGAAACTCAGGAAAAACCATCAATAGACTCAGGTAGCATACTGGAAATGCTAGAAAGACAAACAAGCATAGAAAGCAACTCGGATGAAAGTAGAGATAAGAAGGATTTAATGGAAGAAACACTGATTAAAAAAGTAAAAAATCATTTTGTAGTGGATAATTATTTATTCCTGTTGTCATCAGATGTGTTGTTCTATATAAATATTAATCAGCCAAGAGATTATGAAGAAGTAGAAAATAGTTTAAAGGAAAGAAAGAATGTAAAAAAAAGTGGATTAGAAAAAGGAAGTCAAAAATTGGGAAAAATAGTGTGGAAGGGGGTAGAAAAGGTGTATATAAATGAAGAAAGAAAAATGATATGCGGAGTGTTTAAAGGAAATAAGATTAGAACGTATCACATGAAAAAATTAGAAAAACCAATAGGAGAAAGACAAATGGAAGAAGAAGTGGAAGATGTGACATGGATAAACGATTGTTTGGCAGTAGTAACAAGAGAAAACGAGTTGTATTTGTACAACTACGCATTTAATGAACCATATAGTGCGTGTACATCAGATAAAAATATAGGACTACAAAGAGAGAATAAAAAACCACATATTAACCGTAAGGATAGTAAAAATCAAAGGAATAGTATTGTTAATATCGCAAATAAAGTTTTAAACAATAATGGTAAATATGGGAATGAATGTAACGGAAGTTTTGAAGAGAATAAAAACAATGAGGATACCTTAAAAGAACAAGAGAGTGAAGAAGAAAGGAAAAAAACAAAAGTCTTGGTAATAAACAATAACCTTAAGTTGCTGATATACAACAGACAGTTGCTGGTGCACAACCTGTACATAAGCTACGAAAGTATAGGAAACTTCAAGGTGTTCCTGAACGGAAACAAGATACTGATAATCTCATACTCATCATTTCTGTCCCCAACGAAGAGCTTCGGAGCCTACTTCAACACAAACAGCACAAAAAATAACAAGGACCTGTTCCTGTTGAAACTGCCGAGTCTAACAGGGCTAGATAAACAAGAAAGAGAAACGGTGGAAGAAGATCAACCTCACGGAGTAGACGAAATCATAATCAAAAATGTAAAAATAAATAAAACCGCAAACTACCTACTGATACACTACATCAGCTCAGGATTAAACGCGGTGTGGAACCCTTCGAGTGGAATCATCCTATACGACAATAAAAAATATAAATACGCAAGTGCATACCAGGGACAGGTGATATCAGTGGACTGGTTTACGAACCACATATTCTACCTCGTCACGTCAAACGAAAACAAAGGAACCGAAGAAAGACTGCAAGAAATGGGACTGGGACAAGGAAGTTGGCAACAATATAAAAAAAATAGACCTTCTAGGTACAAAGTAGATTTCTACAGCATCAACGACCTCAGTGAAGTGATAATTGAAATACCACTTCTGTTTAGGCCAGTGGCGACGTGCAAAGATAACCCCTACCTGTTCTCAATTCTGGATGAAAACAACCAAGTGTATTGCTACGACCTATTTTACATACAGTATAAACTGATGTTTACATTTAACATTGATGACCTGTATAAAGAGGAAAACCATAATAGTAATAATAATATCAATAATAATAGTAATACCAATAGTGATAACAATACCAATAAACAATTGAAGTTAGAAAATGAAGAATACAGTGAGGATAAGGAAAGGGTAGTAAAAGGACAGGGAGAATATTGGATAGAGATGCATGTGTTCGGCTTCAAAAAGTACCTACTCCTCAACCTGTACAGAGAACTGTATTTGGTGACAGATAACCATGTGGAATTTCTGATCGACAAAGTTAACCAAGTGATAATGAATAATAAAAGAGAAGAGAGCTATGAATACCTAATTACTACATGGGATAACAAAAATTACCTGATTTGGGACGAAATGAATGAAACTTTGGAAAAATTGAAATTACAAGAAAAGTCATTGAAAGAAAAAGAAGAAGAATCAGAAGAATTAAAGGAGGAAGAAGAAAGTAATAATGTTAATAGCAAAAGTAGAGAAAAGGTAATAAAGAAGACAGAATTACACGAGGTTAAACTGTTTAACCCAAAAGAGCAAATACTTAGCATAAACGACAGCGTAATGGTGTACCTGACACTCAACGAGGAGTCAATAGAACTAACATACACACTTCTGCCAACGTTCCTGTTCCTTGAAGAATCAAAAGATGCAAAGGAATCAGAGGAAGAGGAAAAGTTCAGAAGAAGAGAACTCCTTTTCCTGGACTACTACATATACTACTTTAACATGCTAACCAAAGAAGAAAGTAAAAAAAATAAACTGCAAAATCAATTGGAAAATAAACAAAACGAGTTAGAAACAGATAAAGAACATGTAGTAGGTGGTAAAAAGGAAGAATTTGTTAAGAAACTAAACAAAAAAATGAAAAATAAATTGTTCGCAGTAATATGTAGGAAACAAACTGAACCGGAAAACATAGGAGAATTGGAAAAGGAATTTAAAATTAAAGCTGAAGAATGTTTTGATTCACTCATGGAAGAGAAGGAATACGAGTTTGCAAGTTTGCTACTGTTACCAATACAGATTAAGACGGACCCATACCAAGTTAGGAAAAACTACTCAGAAAAACTAATAAAGGAATTGGTAAAAAATATAACGGGATCATCGCAACAAATACTAATAAAAACAAGAAAGAGTAAACAAATGCTGATAATACTGCTAGTAAAATTCCATAATAGAGTGTCAAAAGACGAAAAGGAAGAAATGGGAACCGAAAGTGAGAGTTTGGGATACACATACGAACTGCCGGGAAAGGAGAGTGAACTGGAAGAACATGAACCACAAAATTTACAACCTAGAATGAATGAAGAAGAGGAACAAGAATTTGAATTGAAGAGAGGAATTGAGGGAATAGTAGACTTGAAAGAATTGATACACAACCTGATGACTAAGCTAAACTTTCTGGCAATATATCAACTGGGATTCCTGGACAACGGAACTGGGGGTAGTTTCGATCGATCAACCACAGCCAACGAAAGAAAGTATCTAAACGAAGGATTGAGAGATATGATAGGAGAGGTGACAAAGGAATTTAAGGAACTGGAAGAAATGAAACTTAACATCCTGTTGTATTTTCTAATAGAATTCAAACACCTGAACTACGCAATCCACACAACCACTAAAAAAGTAACCCACTTCTACGATAACAAATATATCGCAAGGGAAAACCTGCTACTCTACATGCTAATCGCATATAAAAACTTTATACAGCTGACAAACCTGGTTATGTCAAGTAGTAAAATACACAACTACGTACTAGACGTAATGAAGCCAGAATCCGAGAAAGACGAAGACCAAGGAGCCGATTCTGAGTTTAGAAACTTACTCAGAAAAATGATCACAAACTTAAAAAATACATACTCACCCTCTGAATAATAAAACATTTTTAAGTTATTGTAAAATTACTGTAAATCTAATGTAGTATATAATGGAATAGTCACATAGTATTCCAATCTATTAACAATCAAATACATGATTATTAAAGATAAATTAATTATTGCCATGTTGGCCGTAGTTTAGAGTCCATTCTAAGTACAGGTTCAGGTCAGAGGCAACCACACTTGACAAATCCCTGCAACACTTGATCTACTTCCACCTGAAGTTAAATTTTTATTTTTGTTTGATTTTATTGATAAATTTTAATACCTGGTACATCACTCCACTTCACAGTTGGTTTGAGTATTGTCAAGATGGATTCGAATTTTTCCATATTTTGACCCTTTCTTTATTTGTTGTCTAATTCAATTGCCTCTTTTGACAATCGAATTGCCTTTTCTACCTTTTCTTCCACTCTTTTTGGTTAATCTTTTATCATTATTTTCATTATTTTTTTGAATTTTTTTTAGTCTTTTTAACTCTTTTTGCCTTTGATTCTAAATATTTTTATTATAAGGAATCGGTTAAACTCACCTGTTCATTCCAAATGAATTTAATTTCGTTTTTGTCCAAATTTTTTTTAAGGATATTTATAAACACCCCTCCTGGTGTTCTTTTTGTTCCATCTTCTCTGTTTTGGCCTCCATATTCCAGTGTTTCCTGCAAAATAGTTAGTTGTCTTCCCTCTTTCTTTCACCTTCTTTAATTATTTTTAGTATAATTTATTAATCTACTTTTAAATGCTTACCAGTGTTAAATCGAGTATATTTTGGCAGAATTGGTAGCCTTTTCTGTGTACTATCCTCTCTATTAGTTGAATATTGTTCTCCTTTAGGGTTGCGCAAATTTTACAGATTAGGTCTAGTTCGTCGATTTTAAGAAGATTCGTCAGTTTACAATTTTTTAAAACTTTTAATTTGTACCTGTCAAAATCCACACATTCTTCTAACATTTATACTAATTTGCCTTTCTTGCCACCACACGACTTCCTCAGTTTTCTCATCTTCTACTCTCATTCTTCTATTTTATTATTTATTTTTATTTTTTTTATTCATAAAATATTTGTAAATGTATATCTTTAAATTATTTTTATTCTTTCTTGTAAAATTTGATGTCTGTAACTATTCATACTAATTTCGGCGACTTGAAGATCGAGTTGTTTTGCAAGGATGCTCCTAAGACCTGCAAGGTTTTTTTATTGTAGTTTACTTTCATTTTTAGAATTTTCTAGCTCTCTGTGCCTCCGATTACTACAATAATACCAACTTTCACAGGTTCGTTTCCTTCCTATTTTGCCCATTTCCCTATTATCTTTTCTAATTTCCATATTTTAGGAACATTAAGGGGTTTTTAATTCAGGGCGGTGATCCTACTGGTACCGGCAAGGGCGGCGAGAGCATTTACGGTGAACCTTTTGAGGATGAATTTGTCCCTCATTTAAAGGTAAATTTTTTTGATAAATTATCTCCTATTCTCTCAACCTTTAATATTTATATTAACTTTACTTCAGCATGATAAACGCGGCATTGTCAGCATGGCTAATCCTGGCCAAAGTAACAGCAACACATCTCAATTTTTCATCACTTACTCCAAACAAATGCACCTGAACAATCAGTACACTGTTTTTGGAAGGTTATTTTACACTTAATTAATTCAGTTAGATTGCTTTTATTTTGTTATTTTATTCTATTTAAGTTAATTTAGTTAGTTATTTTATATTTTTTAGGTTAATTAGTGGTCTGGATACTTTGGAAAAGATGGAAAATGTTCCCGTTGGCAAAAAGAATCGTCCCCTAAACAACATCACCATCGAATCTGTAACTATTCACACAAATCCCATTGCCGACCTAGAGTCCTCCTAATTACATAATTTCCTAAACCCATACATACGTAGTCTCTTAAACCCTTACATTCATGTCTCCCAACCTCATTAATACATGTAATAGATATCATAAATAGAAAATATATAACTCAGTAAATTACTAATCATACATTATGGTACGTGTACTTGATCAGGGTGGTCAGAAGGAACAGGGCCATCACAGTAAAAAACAGGTACCTCATCGTGTTTCTCTTGATGTCGTTTATGAACACGTAGTAGTCAATCCCACTTGTCAACAACTTATCCTTACTAAAAATTAATTCAATAATTATTATTTTATGGAAATGATGGTGATGTTCGTAATAATTATGCTAATAATAATAAAAATAACAGTAATAATACTAATATGTATTTTAAATTTACTTTGTAAAAGATAGGTCTGTAACCGGCAGCTTATGTCTATGCAGCTTCCTGACCATTCTCAAATTCTTAATTGAATAAATTGAAACACTTCCGTTTCCGAATCCTACTGCAAAGTACTCCTCGTTTAAGCTGTTAGATTTTATTTAATAATTTAATTTTATTCATTCAATTAACGAATAGTTTATAAATCAATAAATAATAAATGGATAGTTTATAAATAAATCAATTAATTAATTAATTAACTAGATAGGTTTGTTTAACTAACTCTACTGTCAGTGAAGAGCACTTTTGCTGTGAAATAACCACTGTTTTAACTTCAACTAGTCTCTTCAAATGTGCGTTGAAATCCCTAATATTAATTTGATTAGTATAATAATACTTTTACCATAGTGTAACTGTTGTTAATTCCTTTTCTTTATTTTTTTGTTTTTGTTTATTTTGATCACTTCCATCTTTTGCTTTTCTCTCCTTAACTGGTGGGTTAAAATATTGAAGTGTCAGGAGAGCGTACACGTGTGTTGTGGAAGAGGGCGATGACAAGTTTGAGAGCTTTTTAATCACTTTGACGAACTTGAATTTGCAATTTTTATCTGTGTGGTTAAGCAATAACTTTGGACTCGGGAGTAGTTTGTACAGTATCATACAATCGTTGCAGATAGACACCAGCAGGTCCTTGTATATAAAGCAGTCGTTTATGGGTTTGGCGTGGTCTCTGTACTCCAGTATTAGTTTACACAGGTTCTCTTCTCCCTTAATTTCCCACTTTCCGGCCTCTTTCGATAAGTATTCTCTCACTTCTTCCTCATTGTTATATTTGCCTTTGGTTAGATTGGGGTCATCACTATCTTTACTCTGATTAGTTTCTTTTTCATTCGTTTCACTTTCCTTGGCTTCATTTTTTTCATCCATATAGAAATTTTTATTTTTGGGTGTTAGCGTGGGTGAGGAGCAGGGAGAAAGTGAGGGCGAGGGTGATGTGTCGTCTATGTGTGAAAGTGGATTGTCGCTCACATCGGCGCTACTGTCTCCTTCCTTTCTCAGTAAAGCGTCTTCCTTCATTACTGTTCTGGAATCTAGCAGATCCTCCACGTTTGTGGTTTCTCCTTCGTCTTCAGAGCTATCATCTTCATCATCGTTTGGTGATTTGACTTTTTTTATTTGTATTTTCATTTTATTATTTGGGTCCGATTTATTGATATACTGTAATTTTTGGAATTTGTTTACATTTCTGATTAGTTTTTCGCTAAGTCTCCACAGCCTGACGCATCTTTCGTTTCCTCCGGTCACGAAGTAGTTACTATCTTGTGCGAATCGGCATATGTTCTATTTATATTTATATTACTTTGTCTTATGTGTATTCATTCTATCTGTTATACTAACCTGTTTGGGATCATTTTTTAAATAATCTGTTTTAAATCTTCCGAATATTTTCATCCTAATTAGAGTGTTTAAATATCTTTATAAAATACCCAAAAGTTGGTTTATATGAGAACATTATTGTGGAATCATCTATCGATCCGATCCAAATTTTGTGCTGTCAATTTTTTTTAATTTAATTCCAGATACCTTTTGATGGTAGTCCAACGAATCTATGATTCCATTCTGCTCGCTGGTACTGGCTTCCAGGTGAAGTTCCTTGGGTTTAAACTTGGTCCCCAGTGTATATACTTCCTAAAAATCCATGAAAACCTCTTAACCTTACAAGTTTGTTGGAAATTCCATAGTTATCTCCTCCACCACCTCCGGAAGCAACGATATACCCATCGGCGTAGGAAATCTGAATAATTTTAAACATTTATGAAGGAAAGTTAAGATACCGCGAAAACAGGGTAGTCAAAAATCTTAGAAGAGCAACCCATTGTTTAAATTATGAATTATAATAATTATATATATACAATCATGTTTAAATAATAGATATATGTATAAAATTTAATAATAATAAATAGTTATGATTGAATTGTGATGCCTGATAAACTATTTTAAATTATATAATAAACATTTTATTTTTCAACAGAACACCTTTTATTTATTACAATTCGTACAAATTAAACTATTAAATGTGTTTGATTATCTCCATTCATCTCCCACTCAAAAAATATGTCTAACTCAACACACAAAACACTCACCTAATCAAACTAATAAATAAATAAATTTAATAAATTATTCAAATATAGTACAACTAGGCCTTTTCGTCTTGAATTACCAGCATCTTCTGCCTGGTTATGAGGAGATCCATCTCTTCTTTGTTTGGAACTTTGACCAATTGGAACATAAGTGTAAACAATAGTAATACACAAAAGATGATGAAATATGTAATGTTGTCGTATTTATGGACATCAATCCCAAAAAGATAGGTAAAAAACGAGGTAATTATCCTAGAAAGAACGACTCCTACAGACTTTATGGTCATAATGGCCGCAAAGACTGAGGCTTCTAAACCCTTGGGCGTCACTCTAGTCGAATACGTCAGAAAGGGCATCGCCTGGATTTCAAATATAGCCTCCATTAAAAATCCTGAACACAAAACAAGTGGTCGATCAGGGATTCCTAGTTTTTTATTCAGTCCTGAAGTGACAAGAGCAGGGAGCAAGTATATAATGTTAACCACTAAGGAAGTCCAAAAGTATATTTTTTTAATAGATGAATTTTTAAACAATAACCTATAAATTCCGATTCCTACGATGACTGATGTTCCGTAAACCAGTCTTAAAACGCCCATAAAAGATGGACTATATCCCAAAACGTCGATAAGAAAATATGTGAAAGCATCCTCATATCCAGGAGCAATGGCTATCAAAAATAAGTAACAAGAAGGGTGGAAAATTGGCCTAAAAATAAATAGAAATATAATTAACTTACGGTTCGCGAAGAAACTTGACGAGGTCCTTGATTGGGTGAGATTCGTAAACTATGGTTTCACGTTCCTCCTTCATGAAGTAGGCGTAGAATGTTATCAGTAGAGGAAAGAAACCAGTTATAAAAAATAACCTTTGTTTAGGGTACTTTTCCAACATTGACCCTGAAAAATACGATACCAAAAGGGCTGAAAATGCCTTAATTACAACGAAGCCACTCAAGTTATCGGTTCCCTAATTGTAATGAATTGGTTACAAACTTACATCTGTGATGTTTTCGACAACCAATGCTTCAGCGATTGTCATACAAAAGGCTAGTGTAAAATTTATTAGGAATATACAAACACATGTTAAAAAAAATGAAGGGAGTGTTGCGAAATAGAAAAAACTGAATGACTGAACCAAGCTGTTTAAAATCAAATAATATTTACGACGAGTTCCAAAAATTGGAATTACATCTGTTAAATATGCCAAAGATGGTCGTATAATAAAGGGTAGGGCCGGAATAGAATAAATGAGTGATAATTGAGCAGGTGATAGGCCAAAGTCATCTTTAAATAAATAGTAGATAGCAAGATTAGAAAGATATAATAACCCTTCAGAAAATCCTACCATATAAATTAATAGTATAGCAAGTTTCTTCTTTGACCTGGGTACGAAAAAGAACCTTCTTGGAGGCTCTGCCTCGTCAAATGGCAGAGGAATAGTATCGTCCTTTAAAATATTCCCAGGATCTTTCATATTTATTTAAAAAGTACAACAATATCTATAGACTTCATTTTAAAATAAATAGTTATGATTGAATTGTGATGCCTGATAAACTATTTTAAATTATATAATAAACATTTTATTTTTCAACAGAACACCTTTTATTTATTACAATTCGTACAAATTAAACTATTAAATGTGTTTGATTATCTCCATTCATCTCCCACTCAAAAAATATGTCTAACTCAACACACAAAACACTCACCTAATCAAACTAATAAATAAATAAATTTAAAATTGGTAAATTATATTGAAATTATTCATTCTCTTCTTGAGATTTCAACATTTTTCGTTTGGCTATTAGAAAATCCATTTCTTCGCTGCTAGGAATGTTAACTAACTGTATCATGATCAAAAGGGAAAGGAATCCGCAGAAGAGAATGAAAGATGTGACGTTGTCGTACTTGTGAACATCAATTCCAAAAAGATATGTAAAAATGGAAGTAGTGATTCGGGAAATAATTATACCTGAAGACTTAATTGTCATAATCGAAGTAAAAACAGAAGCCTCCAAACCCTTAGGACTAACTCTGGTTAGATAAGTGAGAAATGGTCTAGATTGAATCTCGAAAACCGCCTCCATTAAAAATCCTGAACACATGACAAGTGGTTTATCAGGGATTCCTAGTTTTTGATTGAGTCCCGAAGTTACGAAAACGGGAAACATATACATTGCATTGAATATTAATGAACTCCAAAGGTATAACTTTTTAATCGGGGAATCTTTAAAGAACAGTCTGTAAATACCTATCCCTATAATAACGGATATTCCATAAACAAGCCTTAGAATTCCCATGAATGATGGACTGTAGCCCAAAACATCAATTATATAGTACATAAAT
>JAQQTN010000014.1:46263-81888 GCA_029379255.1 Theileria luwenshuni
TTCCAAAAATTGGAATTACATCTGTTAGATATGCCATGGAAGGCCTGATAACATAAGGCAGTGCGGGGATGGCATATGTTATAGACAACTGAGCAGGCGACAATCCGAAGTCGTCTTTAAATAAATAATAAATACCAAGATTCGAGAGGTAGAGTAGTCCTTCTGAGAATGCTATCATGTAAATTAATAAAATTGAGAGCTTCCGCCTAGATCTAGGCACGAAAAAAAACTTTCTTGGAGCCTCGACCTGTTCAAAAGTAATAGGGTTAGTATCCCTGTTCAAATTGACGTCCAGGCTACTCATTGAACTATACTTTTCTGTTTAAATACAGATTTTATTTTAAATTTGGCAGTACATTTATATGTATTATATTTTTTGTTTAAACAAGAGTTATGATTTTACAATTTTGTTTAAATTATTGAACTTATAACTTAAAATTTACAAATATTATCATTTATAGAGGATTTACTGCAAAAATATTGATTATTTTAGACTAATTTCTTGAGAAAAGTTTTTATCATGCTAAAATTAAAAAAAAAAGGATTTATTAAAAATATATATAGAGAATTCCTTATGTTTTGTTGAAAAATCAGTAATCCCCATATAAATAAGAAAATATTTTATTTCAATTACTATTTATTCCTTTTTAAATCATCATTGACCTTTACTTAGACTACAATTTTCATATGAGCCTTGAAAATCCGGGTATATCCATATCCTTCCTTTCTTTTCTCCTATTTCATATAATTGTCTACACAATCACTTTTACACCCTAATTCAAAAAAGAACCTTTATCCTCCCCTTTTATTGATTTACCATTCTTTTTGATATATAAACTATATTTTATGTAAATTTGATTCTTCTTTAATACTTTTTATTATATTAGTTAGACGTTCATACTTTAGATTCTATTATTAACAAATCGAATCACTAAAATTGATACACTTATTTAAATTAGTTACTTTATTTGTAATTGATTTATCCCCCTTGTTAATTATTTAGAAAAGCCACATTTCTATCAGAGTGGACATTCATTATTTGTTTTTTATTGTAGTTAGTTTTTGTATTTTTATTGTAATATATATCTTTTTATCAATATAATTAATCATTTTTTGGATTGTTTAAGTAAATTAGTATTAAATCGGTCATTTTAAGAAAAATATGTTCCTGTGTACATTCAACCTCTCATAATTATCACTAAACCCTTAATGGTTGTTTTATCTGATCAAATGTAGTTTATACGAAAATATGGAATCTGGAGTTAGGTCCTCTCTTTGCTACTACTGCCGATTTAGAAAATCGGAGGCGACATGCTTAAGGGATAGTACAGTTCCAGATTCCACTGAAAAGGATAAAGAAAATGACTCCGATTTATTTGATGGACTCAGTAAAAGCTTTTATTCTACGTACTTTGGAGTTATGGCTCTTAAAACTCTAGCCTCGGCTGCCTTTTCAGATTTCGTAGATTACCTGAGATACCGTAAAAAGGAAAGTGACGTAGATCCTCTCTCAAAGAACAATAATCATTTTCAATATTCTAATTTCCCGGAACACATAGTCCGATGCGACAGATGTATATGCTACTACTCAAATCTCTTCCCCTGCAGGTGTAACTCATGCTTCAAGGACACAGAGAGCCACTACGTTATCCTTATGCACGGAGTACTGACATCTCCACTCATTATGGGAGACGTTTGCAAGGCGCTTTTAGAAAAATACCCAACCCTCTTCATATACTTCCCAGTATCAGTTTCCGGAAAGACCCTGTATGGAACCAACTACGTTCTAAAGTTCCTAATAGATGAACTGGATCTTTTATTCTCAAAAATACCAAATAGATTTAAATTAAGCCTGATAGGCCACTCGTTTGGAGGAATCCTATTACGCTATTTCTTCATATATTTTCTGAAAACAAATACCATTTTAAATAGGAAAAATTCAGCAGAACAAGCTAAGAGTGATCAAGATAAAAAGGAGGAAGGGAAAGCCAAAGAAAAGGAATACGGAAAAAAGGTAACATGGAAAAACATGATTACAATAGCAACACCTAACGCAGGAATATATGAAAACACACTCGAATTCAGAAAGTTAGTAAGCCTAATAGGATCAGAAACAGTGAGAGAGTTGGAAAATGATACAATTGATCTTCTGTTCCTCTTAAAAGATGATGGATATTTAAATAAATTTGAGAAAGTTATTATATACGGAAATATATCAGGAGATATGATGGTGGCACCCAGAACATCAATATTGCTGCCCAACCATATGTTCTCAAACAAAAAACTGTCACAAATAGTGGAGTACCTACACGCCATGAGAGGAGAACCAGTAAACGTGCTTACCATCCCAGACGTTGACAGCGTATACTCAGAGCTTCAAACTGCAACTGATGAGACTGAAGAAGAAGAAATATCCAAATATGAATCATTCCTGACCAACGACTCAGTAACAGAAAGCACTTATGAAAAACTGGAATCTAAGCCTGTAGAGTGTTTAATACTGGAAAAACAATTTTGCCATAAATTTAGAGAAATGGTTAAAGAGAAAATCAATAATACCAAACATATAGACTTCATACATAAATTAGTGTCAAACCCCGAGAAAATTAAGTTGAGAGAAGGTATAATGTCAAAAAGGAAATCAAGGGAAAAAATACAAAAGGAAATATTTACACAAGAAGATTTTGCAAAAATTGAAACCACAATAACAGAAATAGTAGGAAATTGTGACCCTGATCTGCTCGAGGAACTTAGAGAAGACGACAACCTTTTCTACTTTGAGGTCCTTTTGTCCATGATGTATAAACTTAAGGCCTCTAAATTTGCAGTCTACATCCCCCGGATTCACATGCCACATAGGTCAATAATCACCATTAATTCTCCCGTCTCACAGGAACAATACACCGTCAGAGTACTCCAACACATAACTAACAACTTTTCTCATTAATGTAATAATTTAATTTTACTCGGTATACTATACATTCACTACTCATACATACCAATACATAAATTCATAAACCTATACATAAATTTTAAAATTTATGTATAGGTTTATGAATTTATGTATTGGTATATCTATCTTCTTATTTTGGTCTAAAATTACCTATTTCTATTGGTAAATATATGATAAAATTCACAAATGTCTATAATCTTCAGTTATTAAAAGATTTGATACACGTTTATATAATTAATAGACAGTTCCAACATACTGAGTGGAACTGAGAGACTAGGTTGATAAAATAAATTAAATATGTAGATTATTTTTACACATATTAAGGAAAACTAATTTTTATAATTATCTTTAAACTTCTGCAGCAGTAAAGCTGATGAATAACTCAGAGTTCCCAGCTTTTGGTGTTCCAAGAAATTTTCTACATTGCTTTGAAACAGTCCCCTCAAATTGTTGGCTAGCTCCTTTCCCAGTTCCACTCCCATCTGATCGAAGGAATTTATGTCCCAAAGAAATCCTGAAAACATTTAAATACAAACATCGAAATTAAAAATATTGTAGTTATGTAATATAAATACAGACTGTTTGTGATAAAGTAAAAAGTAAAGTTATTTTGATTTAATCAGTAAATTAATTAATAAATAAATAAATCTAATGAACTGACCTTGTACTGCTGTTCTATGTTCGTACAGTGATATTAACTGTCCAACTGAATAGGGTGTGAGTTCCTTGAATAGGAGCAGAAGTGATGGCCTGTTTCCCTGAAACTCTTTAAACCTAGCCATATTCTCATCCAATCCACTCCTAACCAGAGTTTCAAAGCTCTTTCCGAATGCCAACCCGTCCATTTGTGCGAACAGGTTACATATAAGTTCAACATGGTGAGTCACTTGGTTCTAATAAATATTTGCATCATAATTTAGTTTGTCAAAAAGTAATATTAATAATAATAATGGTAATAATAATTTATTAATTTAAAACTCACATATAGTTTATTATCTTCGTTATGGGTGTTTATAAATCCTATGAACTCACATGGCACTTTTCTTCCTTGGTGTAACAGTTGATAGAAGCTAATTTTTAATTTTTATTTTTTTTAAATACCTATGTTGTCCGTTTGTTCCTGGTTCTCCGAAGTATATTTCGGATGTTTCATAGTTTAGTCTTTCCGACGTCTTTGAGACTGACTTTCCGTTGCTTTCCATAGCCAACTGTTGAACGTATTGTGGGAACTTTGACAGATCTTGGCTGTATGGCAACAGTGCCACAGTGTTGAATCCCAGTACTGTTGAGTTATAAAAGCTGGTAAGACCCATTAGTATTGGTAGGTTATTTTCCTCTGGTGTTTTTCTAAAGTGTTCATCCATGCTTCTGCAGCCCTCTAGGAACATTTCAACTACTTCCCATCCGAACAGAATTGCCAGGGGTAACACTCCTACTGAGCTGCAAACACTAAACCTTCCTCCCTGATCATTATCATTAATTATAGTGTCATAAATGGATCAGTTTATTATTATTATTTTAATTTAATTATCAATAAAACTTACAACCCAGTTCCAAAATGGGAATATTGTCTCTTGTTTTAGTCCGAATTGAGATGCTAGCTCCACGTTTGTACTTAGTGCACACAGATGGTTACCTATATTTATTTTTTATAAGAATTACTAATGACTAATTTAAGTTAACTATATAGATAATATTTTTTCTATTAATATACTCAAAAGTTCTGGATTTTTGATATTATCCTGTAGCCATTTTCTCACTGAGTGTGCGTTTTTTATTGTTTCAGTCGTCGTAAATGTCTTGCTTGTTATCACCACCTATACATTTTTTTTACATTTTGTAATTTGATTTTCATTTAATTATTTAATTTATTCTAATATTACCAAGGTTCTGTTTGGGTCCAGTTCTGAGGTCACTGTTCTGAGTGCAGCAGGATCTATGTTTGACAAAAATCTAATTTTGAAATTTTTGCTTGCTTCTCTTGCTTGTTGGAATCCCATGAATGCTTCGCTTGTAAACAGGGTTCCGAGGAATGAGCCTCCTATTCCTATGCACAGGATAGAATCGAACGGTTCTCCGTCTGATGCTTTTAGTTCTCCGCTTCTAACATTTTCTGAATACTCCTTTATACGGTCTAGAACTTTGTGTACATCCTCAACTACATCTTTTCCTTCCAGCATTAGAAGGCTATTTCTTTCCATTCTCAGTGCTGTGTGTAATACTGATCTTTTTTCCGATGTATTAAGAATTTCTCCGTTAAACAGTCCTAGCGACTTCTCTTTAATTTTGAGTTCCTTTGAAAGTGACAAAAGAAGGTCGAAAGATTCATAAGTTAGTAGCTCTCTGGACAGGTCTAGTGTTATACCTATTGAAATTGATGAAAATTTTATAAAATACCGTTCCAAGTCCTAATTAATGTTTCCGATCGATCATGATCTGACAACAATCTTGTAAGATTTAGGTCAAGTAGCTTTGGTTTTAAGGATAATAAGGTTTTAAATGATTTGCTATCTTCTAATTTTACACATTCCATTTTTAAATATAATTTACAAAAAAATATAGTCTGATCGAGGAGATGCAACAGCTGAGATTCCTTAATTGGGTCAAAGTAAATCTGAATCCCTAGTATCTAATTTAAAATTCTAAACTAAATAAAAACAGTATTTTACAGAATGGTTTATAATAAAGTAGATATTAAGTGACTCTATGGTGATTCTAAAAAAATAAGTTGAAATACAAAAGAGGAAACAAGGAATTTGAAAATAGGTTTATATGGATAAAATTATAAAATCGAATGGTTTTATATGAGAAGAGTATCTACAATTTAAAAGGAATTTTGATTAAAATTAAAAATTTTGAGGAGAATCAGGGAGGAACAGGGTTAGATGAGTATGGATACTAAGAAGAAATCTGCAGCTTCAATTTCTGAAATAAAACATACATTCTTTCATTTTGTAGTAAATATAAATTGAAGGTGTAAATCGGAATTAGGAGGAATGAAGGAACTTGTCTATTCCAGACCCCATGGCACTTAGGTAACCTTTAGGATTTTAAAGTTTAGTAGGAATTTCATGTATTATTATAGATATTTTGTTTTATTAACACTTTCCTCCTTACTAATTCCCTCAAATGTAGAATGTGGAAGAAATCCAAGCAGAAAAACCGCAAACCCTGCCAGTCTCTCTGGTTCTTCCCCTCCCTCTGGCGATACCAGCTCCCAGCAACCGGCTGAGTCATCTTCCGAAGCCCAACCCCAAACTACAGTCCCTGAAAACCCACTGGATTTGAACGATTTGAAACAAGATTATGGTATTATCAAGGAAGCTAAGATGGACGACTGGAATTTTAAATTTTACAGATCGTATATTAACAAAAATTTCAATAAACTGAAGAAGGGTTCCCTGGAATTGTGGCCAAAAACCGTTTCTGAAAGTTGCGTCTTTGATTTTATGCTCGTCTATAAGGATAAACAGCACCTCCTGTGTCTAAAATCAATAAATCCAGAGGGAACCACGGGATTCAGCCATGTATACTTTGAAGATGATACTTCTACCCCTTCAAATTCAAAAAAGGAGGACCTTTCAAGCCAGGATTTCTTTGCAAAATTTAAAGATCTTTTAGGTACTGTGTTCGTAGAGCCTTATCCTACTGATTTGGTAAAGCATCCATTATTCCAGCAACTTCACTACGAAAAGAAGAAAAGTCTTGATACAACTAAAAACCAGGGAATCAAAGTTTTATAATCTCAGTGTATAATAATTTTATAAAGTATATTTACACAGTATGTTACAAAATGGTCGTCCACCCCTCCTCGTCGGTGGAGGTTCTGGGCCCTAAGACTTATTTAAGATAAAATGATACCTCTTGAGGTGTTTTTTTGGTGAGTTGAATCCTCTTGGTCGGAGCATGAGTCTGAAAAAATTAAAAGGGAGTTAACGAACCGTATCCGTTAACACATGGATCTGAACATCTTTTCAGATTTTCCATGAGTTCGTTGGCATAAGCAAAGTCGTTAATTGAGCACGATTGGTGTAATTTGACGAGAATTGATGCGATTTCCTTCTAAAAAGAGTGAATAGATTGAGGGTTACCTCGCTGGAATCCTCCAGAGTTACATTAAAATACTCCTCCAGTTTTATGACCAGAATGTCCTCGATTTCATCAGAATAAATCTCTTTGCCTAAAACAATTTAAATTAGAAGAATTTAAGTGTAGGAAGTTGTGGAATCTTAAGGAAATTTGGGAGACTGGCAGAATATCTAAGAATTGGCTAAATAACCTACTTTTTAAAAAGAATTCTATGATATTTTTAACTAGAAGATCCCGCTTCGATTTACTGTCTTCTCCTCCCCAATTGTTGTCAACTGCCAAGTTCAGGGCGGTCCTGAAAAGGAAGGTTAATTAGGAGTTGGATATTAGTACAAACCAGCAGTCAAAAACCTTTTCACATGCTTTTATAAAAATTTCCTGTGAGTTTGACATGATTTTACTGCGATAAATATAAAAATATGGAATAAATAAGGGGGATATGTATGGTTGGGTATAGTACATTACGGATCAAAGTATTAAGTTTTCAGCTGAAGTTTCAGAGTTAAAAGTGTGTCTGAAATAAACCATTTTTGTGTAATCTTCCAATATTATACCTGAATTTTTAAGTGTTTAGGTAAACTAACATATTATTATCAATATTGCGATTTGCGGTCCGAAGAAGTAGTTCGGGTTTGCCATGTACCTTCCGATCCAGGAGGCGTAGGCGAACACTGAGATTATCAAGAGTGCCAGAACTGTGTGAACCTGAGATTTAAGTTTAAAAATTTGACCGTACCAGTTTAGAAAAGGGCTGTGTCCTTTCCAACACTTGATAATTGACCATCAGAACTATCAGAATGAAGGTGATTCCCAGCATCGTCATTTCCCCTTGCAACAGTATGCTGATGCAGGTCATGATCATCAGGTAGTCAAACGGGTACTTCCTCATTCCAACTAGTAGGGGTAATGTAAACAGAAGTCCCATGAACTGTGATTCATGAATTTCCCTAACTTACATGATTCTTGAACAGGGTCCCCTTTACAAACTCCACTGGCAACTAAATGAGATGTATAGGATTTAAACCAACCAGCTCGTTGAGGTACCAACTGTATGAAAAATCAATTGAGGGGTGCGAGTCTAGTGAACGGTAGGGGTTTGCCAGATAGGGCTGTGAAAATTAAAATTTTTAAACTAACCCAAAACCTAAATCCCAGAACCTTCAAAACTACCAGCACTAAGGTCGTAGATCCCATAAATTGCTTCAAAATCCCCCAAAACTCCTTCATTTTTATCGACTTTTCACTCAGTTGAACCTTACTGTGGGTCCTCAGGTAAATAACTGGAAAGAGAAGCGACAGGAAGGTATGCGATGAATTGAGTATAAAAAACACGAAGATCAGGTCACAGAGCCAAGTCGGAAACCTAAAGTTAGCTAAAGATAGTCTAAATTTTTTGGGTTTTGATGAATCATCTTCCTCCTCAGATTTTGTTTGATTTGAGAAAACACTTGCGTATACTGAGAGTATCAGTAAGAAGTACTTGTATCCGTCCTGATTAGTTGCGTAGTTATAAAACACCTGATGATTGTTTAATGGGCCTACTTACGCTTGCTGGGTTTAAGAGGTAAACTGTGAACACTGCTCTGGGCAGAAACTTAGAGTGCTGCACCTGAAAGTTTTTATCAATAGTGTTAACACACTGATGTCGTTCCAAATATCTTCGTGTTTTTTACGTCTTCCTTCTTATATACTTCCAGCAGATATTTCACCAGTTTGTACAGCAGAAGCCCTGCTAAAAACTCGAAAACGAAGATGAACATGGTCATCAGAAATTTGACTGAGATATTCGGGTACACAAACTTCAATCTTTTTATGACGTAGTAATAAAAAGGCTTGTTTTTCATATATGACTTATAACTCGAGCTTCTAAACAGCTCTATGTACTCGTATATCTCATAAACATTTTTGGAAACCATGAAGGGTATGTACACTTTGAAGAAGTACAAACCCAGGATAAAAAGGGCTCGGATTGACCCTATTAGGGCCGAATAATAGACAAACTTAAGTCTGCTTGTCATGTGTACTATCTAAATATTTAATGATTGGATAAATAACTTAAAAATCCAAAATGGTGTTTAGGAATCTTATGAGGCATAAAACTATTTTATTTAAAGTATATATTAATCTTCTACACATTATCTGACATTATGAGTTCCACTGATATTCCCTTGGTTATACACTTCAGGTAATGTACCACGAAATCTGCCACTAGTAGGACCTGTACTAGTTGTGTGACTATGACCCAGTGGCCTACGAAGGGCTTAATTATATTTCCTCTAGAGTTCAACTCCGAGTACGTTGAAATCCAAAATACGAAGGATAGGATTTTCGACAGCGACTGTGCCGCTGTGAAGTGTGCCATTGACGCCACTACTTTGTCCTGAGTTTTATTATTTTGTTTTTAACTTACAGATCTTTGAAACATCACCAGTTGCGGCAACACGCATACTGTTTCCACGTACAGGGCGAACGCCCAGCAAACATCTGTAATAAAGAAACGATTCAGTGATGGGTGGACGAATAGTGCCAGTACAAAACACGGCACTAGAATAAAGCTGCATTTTATTTTATCTTGGTCCTTTTGATAGGTATCCGAATATTTAAATTTACACACATATACAATATATGCTGAGAAGACAAGGCATAATATCTCAGAGGCCTGGTAGAGGTAGTCTCCTGAGGAATCCGTGGGAAGATATCTGCAAGTTATTATTATTACTCGCTTATATAATTATTTTAATTATTTAAATATGGTTTTTATGAAAAATACCCTTGGTGTACTAGAATTGAGGCTAGTCTCGACAGAAACACAAACACATATGATACGGTTGTTTCCAGTGAGATTCCTCTTGCGCTTTTTGTTGTTTCCATACAAAACGCCAAAATAACGAAGGACAGGAGGCTTACTAGTGACGATAGAGTCAGAAGAAAGGAGAAACCCCCGCTAGAAATGAAGGCGTACATCAGCAATAAAGCCACAAAGAATGTGAAATATATGAAGAATTGTGCTTTATTATCTCTAAATATTTTTTTTGCTTTTTCTCTTGAGCTTTTAGGGAATAATCCCTGGAGGCTTCCCCTCCCTTTAAATATATCCAAATATTTATGGTAACTAAGATCCAGCTTCAACATTTATATTATTTTCCTTTATTATAAAAAATTTGCATATTAATTTTCTATATTTTTTATATTACATTTATTTAGTCTTTTAATTTTTTCTGCTGGCATCTGCACTTAAGTACCCACACAGAGTGAGTCCACTTCGGCCACTTTTGGACTTTTGTGTAAATAATATAATACGTATGTAATTGTACATGATATTAGCTTTGGAGCGGTTTTTTGGCCCTCTAGAAGACTCGTTTTGACTAAAACTTAAAATCAAGTTATGAAAATTTTTTTGAAGTCTGAAATGTGTATTGTTTTATTTGTTTTTGGGCATATGATATAGTCATCGTTATTATTATTGCGATTTAGGAATTTGAGTGCGTTTTTTGATATTACGTATCCGTCTGGAGAGGCCAGCGGTGGGTTTGAGTAGTCCATTATTGTCCCCGTTATTGGACATATCAGTATAGACTGTAGCTTATGTAATGTTGGTATTTGTTCTACGTATGTCGACCACTCCGGTAGACATGCTGGACACGTCGTATTTTTATAATCTCTACATCCTTTTGATTTGATTGCGCTAAATCCTGCTTGTATTAGGTCTTCCAGTATCGACTTTTCTCTGAATCCGTATATTTTAGATATTGTTTTTGTGAATTCTTCTATTATTTTATTCCACCTATCTTCGCTCATTAGGTACATATATCTTTCGTCGATTGCTCCCACTTCCACTCCTTCTTCTTCTATTAGTGTGTCTGAGGTTGAGCTGTATGACATAGTTTCCTGTTTTTCGTTTCCCTCTTCCGGTATGTAAAATATAGCTGCCGTTATTATTTTTTTTGCGTCTGGGCACTTTATTAACACTTCGTGGTTTATAAACTGGTTTATCAGCTCCAATACTTGTTTTAAATTCCCTGATTTAAGTAATGATATTATTTTTTGCAGTCTCAGTTCAAACAGCAGGTTTGAATTTATTTTTGCGAGGCTATTTTTATTATCTTCTGCCCATATTAATGCTGAGTTTAAATCGTGGTTTGATAAATCTAATATTATTTTATTGCAGTTTGTATGTACTTCTAAATCTACGAATTTTTCTATATTTTCTGTTTCCACTAGCATTGTCACTGTATTATTGAATGACTTTCTTGATAAATATTCTGCTAGCATCCATGATACTCTTTTTCGATATGTGTCGAATGTAAAATTTGGTGTTATTTGGTTAATATATAGATCCGGTTCATTTTTAAGTTCGTTTAATCTCGTGTACAGGTTTGTCATTTGTTTTTCCATATCTTCATCTATTTTTTTAATATTATCTTTAATTTCTTGTAAGCGTTCCAGTGCCCTTGTTAATTTTTCCTTTAATAAATTTTTATCTTCTATATTTCCTATTTTTTTAATTAAATACGTTGTTACTATCAGTAATTTTTTTTCTAACAAATGCTCTATATCTTTTATACTGACTGACAGCAATTCATAGGGAACTGATATTAGTGAGCGATCTACAATGTTAACTGTATCTCCTATTCGGTTTGGAAGTGTTTTTATGTTCGTTTTTGGGGAATTTAGCTCCGAGACCTGAAAAGATAAATCCCTATCCTTTTCTTCCATTTTTAATAAAATTTAAGCGATATATTTATAAAATTCATTTTTAAAATAATAAAAATATATTACATTTGAAAATATATAAAATAAAGGTCAATTTAATTCCCCATCTACACATGAATTTTTTTTATCACTGGAATCACAATCGGGCCATATTCAGTATTATTTTTTTAATCTTCATGTGTATCTTTATTTTTTCTTCTGTTTTTCTGGTTTTAATTTAGTTTTAAACCTAATGTAACATTTTTCTTTAATGCTATAGATTAATCTACCTTAATTAAGAGGTTCTAACCCGAAATAAATATTACATAAATAAACATGTAAAGCTTTTTATTAAAAAATTGAAGGGGTATTCTGTTAGAAATTGGAAGTTATATTAAGTTTTAGACCCTTTATGATAGAGAATTTTCAGATAAAGTGTTAAACTCCGCCGACTTCATTTTTCTCACCATTATCTGATACCTCTTTACTTTTTTTCCTAATGGGAATGTCCCATTTGAAATAACAAATGAGGAGTGTAAAACAAAATCCAATCGGACCTATAAGATATATTATACATAGGCCTCCGTAATGACTATCGAAAAGATCTATGGCTATTCCCGGGACAAGGGATCCCAGTACAAATCCCAATATATGGTACTGGCAAAGGCAAAATGAAGAGCCTACTGGCTTGAGTCTGTGCGGAAGGTAAGAAACTGACCGCAGGGTCAGAACTGGCGCCATTGCTGCTCCGAAATACGATAGAATTAGGGCTGATATAAAAAAAAACACCTTGTTTACGAATATAAGTGACGATACGGCAAATATGTTAGAAATTCCAGACCAAGTTGAAACTGCCACATCTACGAACACTGGATGTTGAGGGTAATGATAAGTGATTTGGTCTGTTAAATATGAACCTGTAACCATTCCCGCCACTGGACCAAAAAAACCAACGTAGAAAAATATGACATGAATCGGCCTCTCTTTTGTATTAAAAAGACGTATAGATATTTGTGTCATCCAGTATTGAAGAGATGAAGCCTGAAAATAAAGAACTGTCATGGATAAACAAGTTAGAATGAACAACTTCTCCCTTATCAAAAGTTTGAATTTTGACCAGGCAGAAAGTTTTTTTATTTCCAAAGCCTCTCGGTAATTTTTCACATTATCTACAAAGCATTTACTGCACCTAAGATTGAACCAACGAGAAAATGCGTTTTCGACGTTGGAGTGCATCCTAGCTAGATGGTGAGAGCTTTTTAAATCTGAAAGAGATACATTTGCCAATACGAAATCAAGAGTTCTGGAACGTTTCAAACTGTAGCTATTGTCTTCAGTAAGATTTTCATTAGTTTTGCTAGCAGTATCCTTCTTTTGAATGGATTTGTCACATGTGCACACATCGAAGTTTATTTTTTCATCTCTAGACGGATCAAAGTTTACATATTGTTTGGGAATTAAAGAAAACAATAACACCAGAAGGAGTTCGAATGATATTTGGGCCAACACGCTATACCTCCACCCCTTTTCACCGGCATATGTGAAGAGTGACGTTGAGATATATCCAACTGTAAATCCAATAACAATACCACCCTGAACAATAGACATCCATAAGTTTCGATGATATTTCGGTGCAAATGTATCAATCCAGACAGCATAGAAAGTGATGAACAAAGCTTGAGTTGATCCGATGCAAAACTTAGAAATGAAAAACATCCACTTATTGATGGCCAGTCCGAAAAGAACAAGTGATAGAAGATTCGAAATAAGTGAAATAACTATAGATTTTTTATTACTAAATTTAATAATTACTAAAGACATTACTGGAGAAAACAAAACAGTACCCAAAAATGGGAGACCTCCCATAATCCCTAATTCTGTACTAGTAAAGTTGTAAGGTTCCTGAATAGTGTTTAAAATGATAGGAACGACTCCTATATCGTAGTTTATAATAACCTGGATTAAAGCAATGATTATGAAAGTGTATAATTTATATTTATAATCCTTAGTATCCTCTCCATGTGAGATTGATTTAGATATTTTGCGATATTTATTCTTATTAAAAGTTTTATCGAGTGAAAGATTCTGAGTGGCAGATTCAATATCTTTATTCATTGGTTCATTTTTGTAGTATTTAATTAAAATGAGTGTTCAGACTATATATGTGATACTTCCATGGTTTAAAGTGATAATTTACAAAAGGAATCCGTTAAAAATATAATACAGAGTTTCTGATAAAAGGTATTAAAGAAAGAAATAAAATGCGATTTTCGAGTGAAAGAATAGCAGTCGATCTATAATAAATGTTTAAAAATAATTAAAAATGAGAATATCTATAAATCATGGTGAAAAAACGAAATGATGTAAATAACCACCACTATATAAAAAGGTTCATAGTTAAATAAATTATTATCAAGTATATAAGTGTGTAATGTATTAAATATACAAAATTAAAAACAAGTTTCCAATATCATGAAAAATATTAAAAATGTAGAAGTAAGATTCCGGTTATTAAAATTTTATCCAGTATAATAAATCATGGTTAGAAGGTTAAATCTATTTAAAATTAATCAGAATTCTATTTTATTTTACGGAAGAGGTAATTGTTCATTTTCCCTTTTGATTCTAGTTGTTTTAATCCAAATGATTGCTATTATTGCTGAGAAACCTACAAAACCTGATAAATATATTATTGATAGTCCAGCACTGTAACTTTTACGGAGGTCAAACGCTACTCCCGGGAGGAATGTTCCCAATATAAATCCCAGTATGTTATATTGAAATATAAAAAAGGATGAACCTGCCGGTTTAAGCCTAACAGGAAGATACTCTATGGACATCAATGTAATTGTTGGAACTATTGATGCCCCAAAAAAAAGTATTAAAAATAAACAAACTACTAGAACCATAGGTTTTTGAATAACAATGATTAAAACTCCGGAGACACAAGTAATTGAAATCCAAATTAACAATGTATAGTCAACTATTAGGGGTAAATCAGGATAATGATAAATTATTTCATCAACTAGATATGAACCTGTAATTATCCCTAACATGGTTCCAGAAATTGATTTGACAGCGAATAGCAAATGAAAAACGTTTTCCTTTATTTTATAATGTGAAACTGCTAACTTAGTCATCCAAAACTGCGAACCTGACCACCGGAAATATAAATTTGATACTACTAGGCAACATGAAATAAATATGCCCTCTTTCATCAAAAGTCTGAATTTTGACCATGAAGATAGGTTCTTAATTTGCATTGACTCCTTGCATGTTTTCACGTTATCTACAAAGCATTTACTGCACCTAAGATTGAACCAACGAGAAAATGCGTTTTCGACGTTGGAGTGCATCCTAGCTAGATGGTGAGAGCTTTTTAAATCTGAAAGAGATACATTTGCCAATACGAAATCAAGAGTTCTGGAACGTTTCAAACTGTAGCTATTGTCTTCAGTAAGATTTTCATTAGTTTTGCTAGCAGTATCCTTCTTTTGAATGGATTTGTCACATGTGCACACATCGAAGTTTATTTTTTCATCTCTAGACGGATCAAAGTTTACATATTGTTTGGGAATTAAAGAAAACAATAACACCAAAATAACTCCACAAACTATTTGTGTTAATACACTATACCGCCATCCTCTATCTCCAGCATATGAAAATAGAGATGTAACGATGTATCCCAAATTGCGTCCTAGAAATATTCCAAGTTGTATTAAAGACATCCATAATTTTCTGTGATGTTTGGGTGCGAATATGTCTACCCATATTGGATTGTATGCGTTGAACAATGACTGTGATACACCGATAAAAAGCTTAGAAATGAAAAACATCCACTTGTTAATAGCCAATCCAAAAACAATAAGAGAAGCGATATTTAAAAGGAAAGAACAAATGAGTGAATTTTTGCTACTATAATTAAGTAGTATATTGGATATTAAAGGGGCAGAGATGACTGTACCGGCGTATGGAAGGAATCCCACCAGTCCAAGTTCGGTGTTTGTAAAGCCATACTTATCCTGAATCCGATTTAAAATAATAGGAATAACCCCGTTATCATAATTTAGGTATGAGTTTATTAGTGATATTAAAGTAAAAGCGTAATATGTATAGTTGAACTTTCTGGGAACCTTAAATTTGACGGAACTTGTTGTTCTTTTAGTACCTCCTGACTCTTCTTTCATCAAGAATCGATTATATAAATTAAATTTTAATAATATCCATCTGTAAAAATATTTTCCAGAAAATATTTTTACTAGTTGTTATGATTTTGCACTATTTATATATTTGTTAATTATTTTTAATTTATTATAAATGGCAAAATTTGTGAACGTATAATGTCATGTGCGTATAAAATTGGGTTTAGGACATTAATATTGAATAGGACTGATATTAGAATCAGTTAATTTTTATTTTTAACTTAATATATATCAGATTAGTTATATATTAGTTTATTTTGTCGATTATATAACTACCGCTCCTTTGATATATATGCTTCCTCCTGATATTCTTGCGTTTCTTATACGGGTCCATTTAATGTAGAAAATAACGAAGTATACTACCAGTCCTATATATCCACTTAGGAATATCATGAACAGTCCTGCGGTGTAGTTTCTAAACGTATCTACTGCGATTCCAGGTACTAAAGTCCCGAGTGTGAAGCCTAGGATGTGGTACTGACACATGAAAAAGGAGGCTCCGGCAGGCTTAAGTCTGTGTGGTAAATACCCAACAGACATTAGAGTTACTGCCGGAACTATTGCTGATCCGAAAAATATGATAACAAAAATGAATACTGCGAAAACCATTGGCGTTTGATTGAATATGATAACAACGCTAGACAAGCATGGTAACAATCCCCAGGTTATAATAACAGTATCCACGTACAGTGGTTTGTCCGGATAATGATAAATAATTTGATCTATTATATACGATCCTGAAAGTATTCCCAGTATTGGTCCTGTGACCATTTCTATTGAGAATATCAGGTGTATAGCTTTCTCCTTAATTCCCAAATGTGTGATTCCTATTTTGGTCATCCAGTAGTGTATTCCCGTAACTTCGAAATAGAGTGAAGATATTCCCAGACATGTAAGAATAAACACTTTTTCTTTAAGTAGGAGTTTAAACTTGGCCCATGGTGACAAATTTTTTACTTGCATCGATTCTTGGTATAGTTTAACGTTGTTGATGAAGCATTTGCTACACCGAGATATTTCGGCAGCGTTCAACAGCGAGTGGTCAAAATGTGAGTGTATTTTTGGTAATTTGTCGTGAATTGTAAATGAAGTGCCTGACTTGTTAAAATTGGTATCCAGTGTTTTTGCTCTCTTCAACTTATTAGTTATAACTTCTGAAATCTTATTATATTGTTCTCCTTGGGCGTTATCGGTTGTCTTATTTGCATCTCCTGGGCTCGTGTCCTGTTCCGAATCAAACACAAATTTACTTTTCTCATCTTCCATATTAGATTGTGAGTTCAAAACTTCACATTTACCGGATTGATCCTGTTTTTTTGGCAGTAATTTAGTTTTGGGGTCTATTGAGGAACTATCCTGAATTTCGGATACATCTGGTGATATTTTATCGATTGGTTTGTCAGGGTTACCACATGTGCACACATCGAAGTTTATTTTTTCATCTCTAGACGGATCAAAGTTTACAAATTCCTTTGGTATAATAAAAAATAGAATTGTTAGAAGCAATTGAGAGAGAGTTTGGGTTATGAGGCTATATCTCCAGCCTCTATCCCCAAGGTATGAGTATAATGAGGTTACAATATATCCGAATGTCATACCGATTATTATTCCTCCTTGCAGTACTGACATCCATAGATTGCGATGTAATTGGGGTGCGAATGTATCAATCCAAATTGGATAATATGTTGTAAATATTGACTGTGTCGCTCCGATACAAAATTTAGATATGAAAAACATCCACTTGTTAACAGCCAATCCAAACATAGTTAGAGACAAAACGTTTAAAATTAATCCTACAAAAATGGATCTTTGACAACTAAAATTGAGTAAAATTGGTGACATGAATGGTGACATTGCTACGTATGCAAAATAAGAAAGAGATCCCATTATACCGAGTTCAGTACTACTAAAATTGAAATGGTCCTGAACTGTATTTAACATAACAGGAATAACTCCATTGTCGTAATTTATAAAAATCTGCAACAGAGCTATGATTACAAAAGTGCATAATTTATATCTGTATTCCCTAGTTGAAGATTTTGATAATAGTCTAGCGGGAGATTCATCTTTACTGAGACTGCGTACACCGTGTTTCAAGGACGCAAAATCCGACATGGAAGATGATCTTTCTGATTTATTAAAGTCTTTTCCACTTGAGCTCTTCATGTTGTGTAGCTTTCCTTTTTTTTATATTCGATATAGAAATTACTAAAATTAGATCGAACATAATTTTATATTATATTGTAAAAAATTATTTTAACGTTATAATAAAGTTAGATTAAATCAAAATATTATTCAAAGATGAATATTAGATCATACACAATAAATTTGCTATAACACACAGTGTAGGAATTAAAAATAATAAAACGGTATGAAATATATATATAATATGTATTTATGCCATTGATCTTCCATAGGGTCTGGAAGATCAAAATATTATTTGTGTTAATCAGTTTTGCTTGTTGTGATGAATTGCACTATTTGTATTAATTTTAATTTTTATTATTATTTTATTTTATTAATTATATTCAGCTATACTCCTCCGTTTTAAATATTATTTTATGGTCGCTCTAACTTTTAATTACCTTTTGTTTCTGTCTTCTTAAACCTTAGACTCCCATAGTATGTAAATACTCATGTATTGCTATACACATTATATTAAAGATATATCCTCAAATGGATAGTTAATAAATTTAAAAGGTAATCTTATGTACATTTTCAAATTTTGTTAAACTATGTCATTAATAACTGGAATTTACTGACTTCTAACGAATAATAGACAACTGCATTCGATTTTGAACTTAAATAGCTAGCTTTTGAGACTTGATTCTATCCCATTTTATTAACAGAATTAGAGTATAAGTTCCCATTCCTAGGAATCCAGAGAAAAAGATTATTATGAGTGCTGCAGTGTAATTATTAAAGACATCGACAGCTATTCCTGGAACGAGCGTTCCCAACATGTAGCCGAAAATGTTGTACTGGGTTATGAAAAATGAAGCACCAATAGGCTTCAGGTAATATGGAAGGTATGCAATTGAACTTAACGTGAGGGTGGGACCCAGCGAGGACCCGTAGAAGAGAATGATAAATATACAAATTGAGAATGTCATAGGGTTCTGGATCAAGATCAGTACAACTCCTGCTGCACAAGCTATTGAGGCCCAGATGATTATCATAACGTCAACCATGAGTGGATATTGAGGATAGTGGAAGATAATTTGGTCGATCAGATACGAACCACTAACTATTCCCAAAATTGGACCCAAGATAGCCTCTATTGAAAATATCAAGTGTACTATTTTTTCTTTCAAATTAAGATGGGACACCCCAATCTTGGTAATCCAATAGTGAAGTCCTATGACTTCAAAATATAGTGACGATATTGTCAAGCAACTTAAAATAAATATATGATATTTGAACAGAAGTTTGAACTTAGTGAATGTTGAAAGGCTTTTTATCTCAACCGATTCCCTCCTTGTTCCAACATTTAAACATTTAGAGCATCTGGAATATTTTGATTTTATCATTGAATGTCTAAAGTTGGAGTAGATCCTTGTTCTTCTCTTGGAACTACCTAAACCCAAAGTAGAGCCCCTTGAATATACTAGGTCCATACTCTGGGCTCTCTCATTGTAATCGTCACTTGAAATTGATTCTGACACCTCATATGATAATCTCTTATTGTTACAATTGACACCCTCACAATCTGGCTCATCAGAATGTTGGCAAGAGCATGGATCAAAAAGCAAAGCACTACTTCTCCTGTTATCTACATTAATATAACGTGAAGGAACAAAATAAAGTAAAAATGTTAAAAGAGCCTCACAGGACACCTGGGT
Source organism: Theileria luwenshuni (assembly GCA_029379255.1). Classification (NCBI taxonomy): domain Eukaryota; phylum Apicomplexa; class Aconoidasida; order Piroplasmida; family Theileriidae; genus Theileria; species Theileria luwenshuni. Next base: position 66,042 of record JAQQTN010000014.1, read on the forward strand.
TAACATGCTGTATCTCCATCCATTTTCACCGGCATATGTGAAGACTGAGGTGATAATGTATCCGAAGGTCATTCCGACCACAATGCCACCCTGAATTATGGACATCCATAAATTGCGATGAAGTTGAGGTGCAAAATTGTCTACCCAGAGCGGGTAGTAGGTGAAAAACAGAGCCTGAGTTGCCCCGATGCAAAACTTAGAAATGAAAAACATCCACTTGTTAATAGCCAGCCCGAAAACTAGTAGTGAAATAACATTAAGAAAAAGAAAGAAAAGCAATGACTTCTTATTACTATAATTGTACATGACATAAGACAGGAAGGGAGAGATCGAAATAAAACCAATGTAGGGAAGTGATCCGATTAGACCAAGCTCAGAGCTACTAAATTTGTACTTCCCCTGAATGATATTTAAGATTACAGGGACTAATCCCACATCATAGTTAACGAAAATCTGTAGTAATGCGATTATTATAAAAGCAGATAATCTATAGTTATGATCCTTAGTGCCCTTTAGGTCAGATAGAGGCCTCTCATCGTAGTCAGTCTCATGCGTGCTGCCAATCATTTTTAAAAAGTTATTTAGTTAGAAAATATAAGACTTATTGAGTAGAGTTGGGGGTGTGATATATGTTACAAGATTTGAGTTTGAAATTGAGAGAATAGTGTCAAGTAGTCAGAATTAACATTTTTAAATCAGCACATTCGATTCAAAACGGGTTTTTGTGGATCGAATTTTAAAAATATTTCAGTTTCGAGTTGGAGAATGAAATATCGTGTATCCAAGTTCAAATGTTGTTAAAATCATGTTAATTTCAAAATATTGTATTCCAACTCAATTATTACAATCCTATGGTACAAACTATGTTACAGAAACTAAAATGTGTAAATCGGAATATAACAATGGTGTCACCAACTAAACCACCACCATTCACATACGTGTTCAATACAAAAACCAGCTACCGACACCAAATATATAAGTGTGTAACTAAATAAATATATCAAATTAAAATTTAATTCCAAATATGGGATCTAATCCTGTTTATATTGGAAACTTCCATCTTTAATGTCGGACAACATTTTGTACAACTATTTTACAATTGAATGGTATGTGTTCCACATTAACTCAATATGAATTAGGCTGATTCTGGAGTTTATTGTTTCTCCCTTCCGCTTTTGATTCTCTTCCATTTTATCAATAAAATGAGACTGTAGGTACCCAATCCTAAAAATCCTGTGAAAAAGATCGTGTAAATTGCTGCCAGATTGTCTTTGAACACGTCTGACACGAGTCCTGGTACTACTGTTCCCATCATGAAACCGAAAATATTGTAACAGCATATGAAGAACGAAGCACCCGACGGTTTTAGGTAGTGAGGCAGATAGGCCACTGAGGTTAGGGTCAGCGTTGGAACCAACGAAGATCCGTAGAAAAGAATGATAAATATACAAATTGCGAATGTCATGGGATTTCTGAATAGGGTGACGATAACTCCCGTTACGCAGGCTATTGAGGCCCAAACCATCAGTGTAAAATCCACCATCAGGGGGTACTGAGGATAATGGAAAACTATTTTATCAACTATGTAAGAGCCACTAATGATACCCATTATGGGACCGGCGATATTGACAATTGAGAAAATTAGATGAATTGCGTTCTCTCCTATGTGATAGTGGGTCATTCCTATTTTGGTCATCCAGTATTGAACCCCGGTACACTGGAAGAAAAGGATTGACATGGTGATACAGCATAGTATAAAGATCTTCTGTTTAATCAAAAGTTTAAACACAGTAAAAGGTGAAAGGTTTTTGGTTTGCATTGTCTGCTGGAATGCTTTTTCCTTGCTTAAAAAGCACTTATCACATTGGGAGCTATCAGGTTTCTCCTTCATAGAATTCTCAAAATTGGAGAGTAACCTGCTCATCCTCAGACTGTTTATAAATGCTAATGTAGCACTTCTCGTAAACACCATATCCAAACTTTTACGTTTTAGGAGATATTTATCACAGTTTAGTGATGATTTTCTATAATAAGGTCCAGCTATTGTGTGTCTACTTAAGATCGGAGGTTCGAGGTTCGAGAACGAATTTTCAGTTTTATCACAGGAGCATATTTCAGCACTCAATTTATCATCTCTAGACGGATCAAAGTTTATATAGTCCTTTGGGAGTAAGTAAAAGAATATTATGAAAACAAGTTCAAAAATGGCCTGTGTTAATAAACTGTACCTCCAGCCTTTATCTCCAGCAAATGAATACAAAGACGTCGTTATATATCCACACGTCAATCCAATCACAATCCCGCCCTGAAGAATTGACATCCACAAATACAGGTTCTTTTCCGGTGCGAAAGTATCCACCCAAAGCGGGTAATAAACAAAGAATATAGCCCTGGTAGATCCAATTAAAAATTCAGCCACGTAAAACATATACTTATTGACAGAAAATGCGAATAAACAAAGTGAGAATATGTTAAATAAAATTCCAACTGATATTGACAATTGGCTGTTGCATTTAATGAGTACGTAAGACATAAAGGGAGAAACTATAACAGTACCTATATAGGGGAGGCCTCCCATAATCCCTAATTCTGTACTAGTAAAGTTGTAAGGTTCCTGAATTACACTTAGAATCACAGGAACCACTCCAACGTCATAATTTACAAAGATTTGAATTAATGCTATGATCACGAAGGCGTATAGCCTGTATTTATAATCCCTGGTGCCCTTTCGGTCAGATAGAGGCCTCTCATCGTAGTCAGTCTCATGCGTGCTGCCAATCATTTTTAAAAAGTTATTTAGTTAGAAAATATAAGACTTATTGAGTAGAGTTGGGGGTGTGATATATGTTACAAGATTTGAGTTTGAAATTGAGAGAATAGTGTCAAGTAGTCAGAATTAACATTTTTAAATCAGCACATTCGATTCAAAACGGGTTTTTGTGGATCGAATTTTAAAAATATTTCAGTTTCGAGTTGGAGAATGAAATATCGTGTATCCAAGTTCAAATGTTGTTAAAATCATGTTAATTTCAAAATATTGTATTCCAACTCAATTATTACAATCCTATGGTACAAACTATGTTACAGAAACTAAAATGTGTAAATCGGAATATAACAATGGTGTCACCAACTAAACCACCACCATTCACATACGTGTTCAATACAAAAACCAGCTACCGACACCAAATATATAAGTGTGTAACTAAATAAATATATCAAATTAAAATTTAATTCCAAATATTGGATCTAATGTAAAGTGAGTAACATTAATCGTCCCCTATAATGATTGCGATATAATCATAACCAAATCCTGAGTATTTCTTTATATTTGATGAATTTCGAGTTTTTGTGATATTTTGAGGCGTCTCCATTTAATACATAACATCGCCAGCAAGCTGGAGAGTCCCACAAACCCAGATAAGTAAATGATGTATAGGTTAGCCGTATAGTTGTAAAAGACATCGACAGCTATTCCTGGAACGAGCGTTCCCAACATGTAGCCGAAAATGTTGTACTGGGTTATGAAAAATGAAGCACCAATAGGCTTCAGGTAATATGGAAGGTATGCAATTGAACTTAACGTGAGGGTGGGACCCAGCGAGGACCCGTAGAAGAGAATGATAAATATACAAATTGAGAATGTCATAGGGTTCTGGATCAAGATCAGTACAACTCCTGCTGCACAAGCTATTGAGGCCCAGATGATTATCATAACGTCAACCATGAGTGGATATTGAGGATAGTGGAAGATAATTTGGTCGATCAGATACGAACCACTAACTATTCCCAAAATTGGACCCAAGATAGCCTCTATTGAAAATATCAAGTGTACTATTTTTTCGTTAACTTTGAGGTGAGATACTCCTATTTTTGTCATCCAGTAATGAATTCCAAAAACCTCAAAATAAAGCATAGAAATTGAAACGCAGTTGAACATGAACACACTTTGCTTCATCAGCAGCTTGAATTTAGCCCACAATGATAGTTGTCTGTTCTCAAGTGATTCTTCGTGCATCCTAAGATTTTCTATTAAACACTTATCACATTTGGGTATTTCGCTCAGGCTTATAGAATCAACGCTTGAATAAATCTTTGTGATTTTTTCATTTTTATTGGAATCTGAACAAGAGGAGTTTAGGGTCACGTATTCCAAGAACTGATAACGCTTCAAGTTGTATTCAACGTTACTAGCTGCCAGATTTTTAATAGACATAATTGTTTCCCCTATATTACTTTCTTTTTTGGGAATATCATCTTCCTGTTTGTCGGGATGGATGGTTCCGACCTCTGAATTGGTGTCTTCGTAGTCGTGATTGAGTGGAAAACTCTCGTTTTGATTATCATTATATGATTGGGTGGTTAATACTTCACATTTGGTGGATTGATCTTGATGATTTGACAGTAACTTAGTCTTAGGGTTCAGTGACAAACTTTCCTGAGCAGAAATGACTGGTAATACTATCTTGTCAAGTTCTGCAGATTTGTCAACTTTATCACATGTGCAGATATATACGTTCGTCTTTTCGTGTCTAGAGTGATCGATATTTATAAAAGACTTCGGTATGAACCAGAGTAAAACTGTGAGGAAGCCTTCGCATGACAATTGAGCCAGAATACTGTATCTCCACCCCTTTTCACCGGCATATGTGAAGACTGAGGTGATAATGTATCCGAAGGTCATTCCGACCACAATGCCACCCTGAATTATGGACATCCATAAATTGCGATGAAGTTGAGGTGCAAAATTGTCTACCCAGAGCGGGTAGTAGGTGAAAAACAGAGCCTGAGTTGCCCCGATGCAAAACTTAGAAATGAAAAACATCCACTTGTTAATAGCCAGCCCGAAAACTAGTAGTGAAATAACATTAAGAAAAAGAAAGAAAAGCAATGACTTCTTATTACTATAACTGGAGAGAACGTGTGATAAAAAGGGAGAGATAATGACGTATCCGATATATGGGAGCGATCCCATCACACCGAGTTCGGTACTACTGAAGTTATAGGGTTTCTCAATCCAGTTTAGCATAACAGGAACCACTCCGACGTCATAGTTTACAAAAATCTGTAGTAAAGATATGAGTACGAAAGTGAATAGTCTGTATTTGTATTCGGTACTAGAGTCAAGCTCGTGTTTAGGGTCAGGAACCGTTTGATCATGTCTTTTGATGTATGTAGGTTGTTCTACATCTATTTGATCAATATCTTCATGTAATGAAGATATCGATACTTTATTCTTTTTTCTCATGAAGATGTTTTAGTATTTGAGTTAAAAATATTATTGTCTGTATCATAAGCATTATTATCTAAAACCGTTTAATTTCAGTTCCGATGACTCTAAAGATTAGCCAAAATTTGAAATAAGATGATTACAATTTTTTTTGTATAGAATTTAATATCCTAACTAATTAAAAATTGAACGAATTTGAATCAAATGATATTGAAGGACATCAATAAAATTTTAAAATTTTTCAAAAATATATGAATATTATATTAACTAAAAATACAAGAAATCCAATTTGATGATTGATCAAGAAGGAGAAAGGAATAAAAATATTTGAATCAAGTTGATGTAAACTTGTGAGGGAGATGCACTATTAACATAAATTTTATTAAATTGCCTTTATTACTTTTGGGTTTATTTATTATTTTAAGATATTTTATTTTCAATTTTATTAAATAAATTATTTGTAACCAATTTTTTTTCTGTTATACTTATTTTTGCAATTTGTCAGATTCTGTATTTTATCATTTAAATTCAAAATTTGTTTGAACCAATTGTATTCTAAATAGTATGTGTTATTATGTTTACACTTTTTTTAATTTTTTCTGGAATCAACTTGACTATTTTTATACACATTCCAGTTTGCCTTTTTTACACTTTAGATTTTAATTTTTATTATAAAATTATAGTTTTTTATTTATTCTGAAATGTTTAATGCCATTTTTCTTATTAGTTGGTCGATTTTTTCCCCTCTGTACTCCGCCACTTCAAGTACAGAGATGAAAAGGCAGTCGTATTCTAAATCACAAAGATTTTTTTTATTTATATAATAAATACTCTTCATAAATATTTTTATAATTTTATATATTTACTAATTTAAGTTTTTTTCATAAAATTTTCAAAAATTGAATTAAGCCCGCACTCCTGCCTTTAAACCGACCACAGAAATTTAGTAACATACTCCAGACACAATCTTTTATACATAAAATGGGAGGAATACAATCTTCGTGCCAAAGAATAGCTAATGTAGTGAGACCCAATGACCCTGTGTTGAACGTCCGCATAGCTGGACTAGAGGGCTCTGGAAAAAAATCAATAGTAAATTACATTAAATATGGAAAAAGTTCAATGTTTCTTCCTTCTGAAGAAGGTATTAATCTAGAATATATAATTTAAATGGCCTTTGGATTGACCAAACACACTTTCAATTTAATCATGATTCTTCAGAACCAGAATCTAAATGGTTTCAATACGATAAATTTAAGATAATCTTATGGACTGAAGAAGTTGATCTTTCTAAAATTGTGAGTTTTAAGTGTAAATATTATAATTAAAAAGACCAAATTTAATTCCATGAATAATTTAAAATACAGATGGATTATGACAATGAAGGAGATGAATCACACTCAAACGCTACAATATTTGTTATTGATGGAACCGATGAGGGAAGCTTCAACAAAGGTTTGAATTTATACTAGAGTATTCAAAAAATGATCTTAATCAACATAAATTCATTATATTGCAGTTAAAACTGAGTTTGAAAGAGAAATAGCACGTTCCAATGTCAAACCAGAATTATTAATTCTGATTAACAAATGTGATGATCCCACTTGTGTAGGTATTGAGGAAATGTCGGAACTTTTGAATCTGGACAGGATAATTGACAGACATGTGTAAGTTGATAAACTTTATAATATTTTATTTAAAATAAATAAAAATTTTACGGATGTATAACATGTTTTCAGTCACATAAGACACACATCTGCCCTGAGTGGAGAGGGGATAAAAGCTGGGTTCGATTGGTTATGCGGAAGATTCGAAGTAAAGGGAGGTCAATGTATAAACAGAAAAGGTAAGGATATAACATAAATATCTTACACCTCATTTTAGAAACATTGTAAGGTCCATTAACCAAAATTACAAGAAAGTTAAAGACTAATTATAGCTAAATGTAATCAAAAATGTATCGAATCTAAATTAAAAGGTGTTTTTTAAAGAATGATAGTCGTTTCTAATTTTCCGAAATGTGTGTGTCGGGATTCCATGATTTAGAATCATGAATACTTCAAATTACATCATAATAACAATTACATTTAATTAATATTAATCTTATTAATTGTTTATTCATTTTAATTGTATATTAATATTTTAACTCTAGTTTTCATCCTGGAATCTTTGTGTCCGTGTAACATATAGTAATTATTAGACAAAATATGGAAGATAATCATTATGTGCAAATTTTTGGTAATAACATATTTAATAACCAGGTTAATATCCAATGTTAACTGCCTATTCATTGACAAGTCGTCACTAACACACCTGGATAGACTTTATTTCAAACATAACAAAAGACACAAGTTTTTCGCAGATAAGATATTTGACCTTTGTTATATTCAACCATGTTTAGTGAAAACTGAACAAAAAAATTTACACATCGAAAAACTAAAATTAGGAAGTTCTGATCCGGGAGAGGGAGTTGGTGGGAATCCACATTCCAAGATTCCATCCTTTTTGAGAGCGATCAGGGGTCTTTTCGACCAGAATGAGAGCACTAAAGGTAGAAGCCCTAGGATGAGACCACGAACGGGTGGTTCAAGAGTGTATCTGAAGGACAAAAGAGGGAACTTTGAATCTCAAGCTAAAAAGGGGTCTGATCATCAAGATCCAGAATCAAAATGGATGTTCAGAGGGAAGGAGAAGATTACAGACCAGATTTCAGAATACGAGTCACTGATGTCTGAAATAGAGGACCTGTCAAAGTCTAAGAACAAGAGCGATAAGGACCTATATTCGTTTATACAGAAAAACCTCAAGGAATCATCAAGTGATCCTGATGTTAAACTGACCACCCATGACATTTTGAGGTCAATCAACAGACAGTCAATGAGCGAGGATTTGCAGGAAAGAGAGTGGATTAAACACATAAAAAGAGTCAGGTCTAAATTCCTAACTAAACTGGAAGGTGTTGAAAAAATACCTAAAGTGCCAAACCCACTGGAAGTAAACATGAGAGCAAAGGCCAAAGAAGATGCTTGTGGCTTTAGATATCCAATAGAAGGAACAGGAGATGAGATTTTTACGGAGGAAGATGAATACAAATTTTGGGGAAGGACTCCAGTCTCTGCAGTGGAATCGACTCACCCAAAACCAGATTCAAAGGGGAAAATCACAAAAAAAGAAAGAAACTTCGAGGATGTGTTACAATCAAGTTCAATAAGAGATCAGAAAATGCAAGAAGATTACCTGAAGGAAATAAGAGAAAGTAATTTTAAAGCTAGAATGGATAATATACTCAAGTGGGCAAAATATAAAAAAGTTAAAGAATATACAGATAATGAAAGAGGAAAAGTAGAATCAGGGGAGGAAAATAGGTACAGAAATGTGGAGTTTGAAAATTACTACGAAACTTTTAAAAGGGATTTCTTGAACTCGGACCCGGAGAGCCAGGAATACGTCCTTAAGGCACTCAACAAATATAACCCCTGGGACGAGTACATCAAAATGAAAAATCTGAAATCGTCACTGCCACAAATAGGACTGAATTACAAATTAAACCTGAAGGACCTAAGAGTAAGCTTTAATAGTGTGGAGTCAGTTTCAGAAAGTGAGATAAGGAGCTTCCTGAGAGAGTACCTCCATTACTTCCTGATACTGGAAAGTGACAAAATGATGTTTGAAGAGTTTAAAAACAGCAAGTTCCTATACGATATACTCAAGTACTTTGAAGTAAACGAAGAAATACCAGAGGAAAAAATAAAGGAATATATGGACCTGACAGATAAAATGTTTAGACATTACTTCCCAAAACAGTGTCAGGAAGGGTTCCCAAAAAAACCACCGGAAGCAGAATTCCCTGTGACAATAGAAAAAAATAGGGGAATTATGGCATTAAATGATAAAATAACAGGAAGAATAAATAGTTACCACAGAGTAAACATGGTATCATGTCTAATGGCGCTGGCCAGGTGTTACCCACTAGTGAGGGAATACTCTGAAGATATATTCAGTGAACAGAGAATTAGAATGATGCTAGACACAATAGAAAGGGGGCTTACATTAGAACTACAGAGGTTAGAGTACGGAATATCAGAAATACAAGTGACAAACCTGAAAAATAATTCACTGTGTAAGGTTGACGGGACGTTCCTATCATCACTGACTGAAATACTTTTGCAGTGGAACATTAAACACGGAATAGAAAATATACTTGATTTGACACTTCTTATAACCCTGAGGAGCATGGACGAGTGGGATCCGAAGTCGCTGGTGAGGATAATCAGGAATATCTCGTACCTAACGACACTCCCAGAGAGTGTTTACTTCACCTTTTTGTCAAAAGTCATGGATTTCATGCACGATAAACTTAAACTATCACTGTTGAATAAATCCAAATACATGGAACTAGAAGAGGGGCTGGAATTTCTGACACTGATATCAAGGTACCCGGGAATGGTGACCAGAGAATTCATGGAGGCATTCATACAGGTTTACAGAGAAGAAATATTGAACTTGAAAATACCTAGGGAGGGAGTAGACGTCTCGAGTTCGAAAACCGGAAGCTATAATGAAGATGATGATTATTCAGAAATGGTGGAAGAACTGGAAAAAAAGAAGGAACAGACAATGGGACTAATCAGCTGCCTTCAACTGGCAGGACTGAAGGAGTACATTCACCTGTTAGAAGAAGTGACCAAGGGAATGATCATGGAAAATTTTGAAATGAACTCCACAGGATTAATATCAGTTCTGGAGACATTTAACGAGGAAGATGAATTTCAAAAAAGATTAATAACAAAAACCAAAAATAGTCTAATGAGAAAAAAGTACATGATGGACCCTGGGAGAGTGTTGAGGGCCCTGGAAGCATACACAAGGGGAGTCAAGGAAGGAAGAATGGCCCCGGACTCCAGCTTCTTCTGCACAATGATGAAGCAATTCTGCTTCCTTAAAGGTCCAAACTCAGAGGAACTGGAAAAGGCAGCACAGTTGACTGACGAGTTCTCACCTCACCTTAACCAGAAAGAAATCTCAGTGATCTTCAAAGACCTGAGTAGCACGCCACTCTACTTTAACTTCCTGACAAGAATTGGACTCAGAGGAGAGTTCCTGGAGTATCCAATACGTACAGTAGCAAAGGTTCTCTACTACTCTTCAAAGAATAATGTGGTAATAGAACAGGTGGGTTACTCGAGATAGGTATTTGTTTATTTATTGGATAGCACTTTTGGTTAGTTAAAAAGAATTAACCTTTTCAATTTTAGAATTGGAAGACATTCTACGAGATGATAAGAATATTCAAGCACATTCTGTCAATAGAGGTAGGAGTAAAAGTGACAATGTGATTAGGACATACTGATCATACTGGATGCAATGATAGCAACAAGGTTTACAAAGGTAACTTGAATATTTATTTATTTATTTAGTTATTTATTTATCTTTTTAGATACCCATAAATTAATATTTAGTTGGTTATTTAGCTATAAAAAAGTTATTTACTCAAAAGTTAGTTATCTATCCATTGAGAAGTTAATGAGTCCAATATGTGGTCATTTTAACACAATGTTCACAAATTATCAATAATTCTTTACTCAATTTAGGCTGATGAACTTCTGGAAGTTCTTTGCAAAAGGGTGTGTAACCTCATTGAGATTACTGATGTGGAACCTGAAAAGGTGCTTCAGATAATGAACAAGTGTCTCGAACTGGACTATGTTCCAATCCACCTGCTGAGATTTTACACCTACTGTAACATGTTTGAGGTCCAGGGCTCAGACCACATTCAGAGCCTCCTGGATGACAGGAAGGACTACGACATAGATTTCAGGGGTTGGAAGAGACCGAGATCTTACGACAGTCACACGGAACGCGTTAGACTACACTTGAACGTGTTCCCTGAAATAAAAATGAAAGGGTCGAGGGCCGAGGTCCCAGAGGGCCTCAAGTACTCGATTCAGCCACCCCTTAAAAAAACAGGCCATTTTGACCCAATTTCGAGGAAGGAAGTTGACAGGAACGTCCTGAAGTCCCTGGCTGAGTTTGTGGATAGAGTTGGCAGCTCCTACAAGTTCTCTGAAAGGGACAGGAATCTCATAAACTCCCTGGTAGAGATAGTAAATGGATGAACTTTAACAAATTGAATTAAAATTTTAAAATATAGTACATGTTAGTTTAAGTGAGTTTAACTGTGCCTTCGGGCCCTGTGATGGTCCCTGCTGCGACTCCTGGTTCTCCTATGGGAGTAGCTGGAACTGGTTGAGTGTCTTCCCCTGGGATCATGGTTGTGGTCCCTGGTCCTTCTGGAGGATGAGTCTGGGCTGGAACTTCTAGTTATACTTAGATGTTCGTGTTTCCGGGAGCTTCTGTCTCTGGAACTGGACCTGCGATGGTGGTGGCGGTGGCTGTGCTTAGAATCCCTCCGGTGATACTCGGGGCTGCGGCTATCCCTCCTCCGAGGGCTTCTCTTCCTGTCGGAGTGGGAGTGTCTTCTGTCGTATTTTCTGTCATGTGATCTAGATCTTCGATATGGTTTGTCTGTTTTGCGATGAGTTTTTGAGTCTGTTCTCTTTCTCGTGAATGTTTCCTTGAAGTAGTACCTTTTCCAAAAGCCTGAAACTGATTGGCAGAAGTCAACGTGAATCCTGAAATTGATTGGTCACTTTCCTTCTTACCTTCTATCGTCTATGAGCACGTTCTGCATCTTAAAATATGCCTCGTTGCAGGAATCTTCGGTTTCAAACTCTATGAAGGCATACTGGAGGGAATCGCCAGTCACGTAGTCCTTGATGATGTCACACTTCTTCACGTTTCCAAACCTGAAAGTGAAAATTAGGTCGAAAGCGGTCAAACCTTGAAAATATGATCTTTAAGTCCCCTTCCTCAGTCACGGGGTTCAGTTTGCAGACGAAAAGGACGTTCTTCGGGGGCGTGATATCGGCATCCGGAATGTCGCCCAAAATCTCGAGAACTACGGCCCTAGATTTGGCTTCTCTGGTCCTAATCTCGTCCAAATCGCGAAACTCCTTGGCCAGGGCCTCCTTCTCGGTAGGAGAAGAATCTCCAGGATTTTCCATGGTAAACTCAAAGTGTTTGAAGAGGGTGTGGTGAAAATCCTATCACTCTTAACTATATTAAATTTTAATGATTTGAAGGATTATTTCTAATGTGGAAAGATGCGGTAAGGCTAATTAACTCAGCAAAATTATAAATTATATCCTTATTTAACCTGAATTATTAATTCCTTCTCAGACCCAGAGGTTAATGATCGATTTGAGAAAATTGCAACAAGATTTACCGGATACAATTTGCGCCAGCCCAGTTGATACAGACATTTTTAAGTGGCAAGCTGTGATTTTGGGACCTGATAACACAGAGTGGGAAGGAGGTGAGAAAACCCAAAATTTTAATAATTAACCCTAATATAGGCATATTTTCACTTTTGTTGAACTTTCCATCTGATTATCCTAACAGTCCGCCCACAGTCAAGTTTACAACCAGAATTTTTCATCCAAACAGTAAGAATGAACAGCCGATAAACCATTTCAGTCTACCAAGACGGCAGTATATGCCTAGATATCTTGCAAAAGGAGTGGAGTCCAGTGTTTGACGTCCATGGAATCCTAATTTCAATTCAGGTAACTGATTTTTCACTGATTCCCTTCAGTCGCTGCTCACAGACCCTAATAACGAAAGCCCGGCCAACAGCGAGGCTGCAAAGCTATACCAGGAAAACAGAACCGAGTACATCAGAAGAGTTAAAAAAGTAGTCGCCGACAGCGTGAAGGAGGCTGAAATAGCGCTCAAAGGTTAAATAACAGCTAAAATGGGATCCAACTTCGACGAGTTCATGTTCATGGCAATCAAGGAGTCAAAGAGCATGGAGGATATCCTCCAAAAGTTCTTCTCATTCCTGAGAAGACACACCGACTTCTACCATACAATGCTGCCCGAGGATGAACTGAGGAAACACAACCTCCAAAATTCAGTTAACTCAAGAGGATTCAGGGAAAACCAGATGGTAAACCTCGTCAATAAAATTCTCCAGGAAAATCTGACCCTCTACAGAAAGTCTAATCAGCCTTACCTGCTGGAATCCAGTGCCAAAAAAACGACCTCAGAAAACGTTAAACAAAAGAACGAAAAGGAAAAAAAGGAACCACAAAACCTAGTCTCCAATAAAGACCCTAAAAATAAACTCAATTACACAATCAACCCCTGGAACGGAGCGGTAACCGAAAAGTACGCCTGGACTCAGAGTATCAGAGAACTCACGATGGAAATTGTGAGCTCTGAAACTCTGAGTCCAAAGAACGTGACCGTTTCCGTCACCAAGGACAGGCTCAAAGTGCAGTTTCTGGGTAAGCTAACTTCCTAATTTTCTAGACCAGGTGCTGGTGGAGGGGGAGTTCTGCCGCCAGGTCAACCCCTACGAGAGCGTCTGGAGCATAGAAGACGGCTGCAGGATTTTAATAAGCTTGGAGAAATCTGAGGAGATTTGGTGGGACTGCGTGATCAAGGGACACGAAACCATAGACACTCAGGAGATAGAGTCAGTCAAGCGCCTCGACGAGTTTACGCCCTCCGAGCAGTCTGCAATTCTCAAAATGGTCAAGGATCACAAACAAAAAAATAACTTGTAATATTATATTATAGTACATTATATTCCTTAGTTAGGACCTTGAGTTTGTACACCGGGTTGCTCTGCTGGTATCCGAGCTCGGCCTCGAGCTCGGATACCCTTGTTTCCTCGAGCAAATCAGTGAGCTGAGAGCTTGACTCCGGGGCGGGACGGGAGTGGAACACGAAGAAAATCATCACAAAGTAAAGTAAAAAGTGAAGGATGCCTGAGGTTACGATGCCGTAAAAGGTCTCCTCGCCTCCCCGCCACTCCCAGTAGGCAGGGCACACGGCCAGTATGAGGGTGGGAAAGAACCAGAGGGTGAAGTTGAAGTGGGCCAGTCTCGAGGTCGAGAAGAACTTCGGAGTGCTCCTCCTCAGAACTATGAAGTGCGACTTCAGGTAATTTATGAAAAAAGACACACATATCGTGAAGAAGAGCAGGCACGCCTGTTTCCTGTCCCTGATGAAAAATAAAAAGAGGAGGCAGCATGTGATTTGGGACATGTCCTCCGAGTAGTTGTCCGAGAGGTTGAATATTGGAAACTTTAGTATTTTCGAGGCCTGTTTGGGCTCCACATCCAGGGTAAATACCAGAAACGCGTTCAGTGCCGGGAGTCCGTAGTGTAAACCCAGGAACACCAGGTTCGGCAGCACTATGAGCACGTTGACCATGTAAATGCAGAAGCTGAGTCCGAAAGAGACCTCCTCGCCCACTCTGAAGGTCGGAGTGAACGGGTACTTAGACCTCTTGATCAGCGACATCAGCTTATTCCTTCCTCCGTAGTTGATGATGTGAGACAGGATGATGTTTAGCACCAGGTTGAACACCTTGATGAAGTAGTTGCAGATCATCAGGTACCCTTCCACCACCTCCCGGTTAATTATTCCCGCTCTCTCTATCATCCACTTGAGCATTAGGGAAACCAGGAGGTTTCCTCCCTCCACGAACACACTCAACACTAGGAGTTCCAGGATATGTGTCATTGGCGAGCTTATGAAGTAGGCCGCGTAGGGCACGAAGAACAGCACACTGTAGGCAACGAGCGAGAATGCCGACACTAGCGATATGAAGAATATCTTCATTTTAATTCTCTCTTCGTGTCCTACGTTCTCCCACATCACGTTTTCAGGCTCCACTTCACACTTGTGAACTTTGAACCTATTACTTTTCAGGTTATGCAGTATCATTTCAGCCTCCTTCTTAGTCTCAAAAGTGACAAAACACTCTCCTGAACTCTTTAAATTTACGAATTCCTTGTTAAAACTCTCAATTTTATCAAAATTAACCTAAAATTTAATTATTTACTTATTCACTCTTACGTATATGTCTTCTCTATTCTCCAGGTCCTCCAGACTCTCCAGGAACTGGTCTATCTTCCTTTTACTCTCTTTGAGGTCGTAGCAGATGCTGATTGACGAAGGTTTAATTTTCGTGGATTCGTATATCATTTCCGATATCTTGCTCTCACTAATCATCGAGCTTGGCAGGTTCTTGAATATCAGTGTGTACTCTTTAAGCCTCGTTGACTTGCTCGTGTGTTTTTCCATCACTTTTCTCTGTGAGACCAGATACACCAGCGTCATTATCATGATTGACACGTACAGCACGTGCATCACTCCCGACACCTCGTTCGAGTACTGTTTCACGTTCCAGTTGATTGCCTCGTCCACGCTCTTAAAGTTGAATATATCGTCCACGAGTTTATTTGCGTTTTTATTGAAGAAGTTGTATATGAAATTCCTGGGCACTTCCTGAGGACTCTTGAAGTAGTACACTCTGAAGGGCTCCCTGAATATCCTTATCATCTTAGAGCACGGGATGTGCACGTGCGACAGACTCGCGAAGAACAGCAGGCACATCACCATCGTCATGAACACCAGGTTCCTGAAGTACAGCATCAGTCCCACTCCCGAGATGTTATTTTTAGTGAGATCGGTGGACAGCTCGTACAGGGTTCTTCCATTCTCCTCCTTCTTCCTCAGCACCTTCTTCTGTCTCATTCTCAGGGC
>JAQQTN010000001.1:2319-14944 GCA_029379255.1 Theileria luwenshuni
TCGCTTTTACACATATAAGAAAAGTTAAAGGAAACAGATTTATTTTAAAAGAAGAACTACAACAAATCATCGGAAGGACACCAATTAGGGTTAATAAGGATTGTTTCATAATTCCCGGAAACCATAAACACAAAATCAAACAGGTAATTAATTTCTGAGTTTAAAATTAAATTTAATTTAGTATCTAAAAGGAATAGGATTCTAAATAAATATAAAAGGACTCAATAATGACAGGAACTTCAAAATTCAGTCTAGAAGTATTACTTTGTTACATTCAACACATTTTCAGAATACGGATGGAATCCTGATCAGCTTGATAATCTTTATGACCTCCCTAACAACAATGGTAGTTTCCTGGGCCGTTTACGGGGGTACTATCAGCCAGTTCTATCGAGACCACGTGTCCCCCGAGTTTGGTCGGAGAAACAAGAAGGACCAATAACTAGAGTACAAATGACACACACTAAATTTATAAATGTTTTTTTTAAAAATGTTCAATTAATTTAAGTTATTTATTTAAATACACTCCGACCCTTTACCCTCATAAACTCAACCTAACTTTCCAATTTACTTTTTACAAAATTTAGAAATTTATACTGTTTTTTATTTTTGTAATGTCTAACATAAATAAAATCAGTATTATTTCTAAACCGTCTGGTTTGTATGCTCCAAGTTTTTCAACATTCTTGAGAACACATAACCCGTCACTTACAACAAGCCATTTAAACCACAATAGAACCACTTTTAATGACCTTAATACTATTTATAACTTAAACAGTAATAAAAGGAGCCACAGAAAATTTTCTGATGCTGTTAAAAAGGAGGATACTGCTCCCGCCTTCACAAATCAACGGAAATCAACTTTATACGCCCCCTATGTGTTCGAGGAGGTAACCGCTCCCTCTGGAGGCGGCCCTGTTTACTGGAAAACCAGAAAATTTCTCATGAACTTTAAACGCAGGCTCCTTCTCAGGGCCAGGGAGCGCAGGTGGAACTGGGACTTTGGCAGAGCTGCTTTCGCTGGAGTCCCCAAACTTTCTTACGATCCCAAGATCAACCAGTGGGTGACTTTGATGGACAATGAGGAATGGGGAGGGGTCGGCGGACGATTTTGGATAGATTATTCCAACAGTATCCTCCTCAACTTCCTCCTCGCCTTCGCCATCTACTTCTCCTGGTACAGAATAGTCGCCAACAACAAGCACAACGTCTTCGCCAGGTGGAAGAATCGCGAGGATGAGGAAGAGGAGTAGTTTTTTCTCAAAATTTAAAGTTAAATAATTTTTAATACCTTAATCTTCTAGAATTTACTTACACACTAGCCTCTTTGAGTCCAATATTCAAGAATTATAAAATCAGAAAATTATTTTGACGAAGTTAATTTTACAAATCATGCATAGGTCCTTTTGGCCATTATGGAGTAGAAGTCGTCGAAGGAGAGTTGGCCGTCGCCATTGGAGTCGGCCCTGTTAAGCATGTCCCTGAGCTCCTCGTCAGTGAGATTCTCCCCAAGTTCAGTTGCAACCTTTTTCAAGTTTCTGAAGGTGATTGATCCGGTGTTATCGTCGTCAAACAGGTTGAATATCCTCCTGATCCCCTCCTTACTGTCCCTGCTGCCCTGAATACAAATAAGTAAAATATGTAAAAAAATTTAAAAAAGGGAATAAAAAAACAATAAATAATCTAAATACCAGTTTTAGAGTTATTGCATCTAGAAAATCGTTGAAATTTACAGCGGATGAGCCTGATTTCTCGAGGTCACTCACTATCTGGTAGACCAGAGGGTTCTTTCTGTCTATCCCTAGGCTCTGCATAGCACATTTGATCTCCTTGGGGTCCACAGTTCCTAAAATTCGATAAAAGGTGTATAAATTAAAAAATATCAGATAATTCTCATATTTGTGTAAATTTGAGAGAGGTTAACACAATGTGAAAAGAATGAGTGAAAAAAGGATAAAAGTAACAAAGAATAAGAAATATTTGGAAATTAAATCTTCAAATGAGAGCCAATAACTCACCAGTGCCATCTGTGTCGAAGAGGTTGAAGGCTTCCTGTATTTCATACACTTCGTCGTCTGTTAGGCCGTTGTACTCGTTGGCTCCGTCTGACAGGTAGTCTCTTCGGTTGAAAACCATTTTAGATATATAGTTATATACGAGACAAAGTTATATGAAATTAGAAATTTGAAGTGTGATTGGAGATGTGTATGTCCCCATCTGGCGAGTCACGTTGATCACAGATCATTATTTTTCAGGTCTTCTACCCTGCTTAAAATTCTATCGTACTCCTCCTAGACATTATTTTTAACCCTTGCGGATTTATTTGTTTCTCTAATTGTATTTTCTGAAACTTACATTCCCAGTTCTGAATAACCCTAAATCCCCTGACGATAAATTAGAGCAATTAATTTTTTAAAATTACCTTTATGTTCCTCCTTTTCTTCTTCTCTATCTTCGTGAATTCCGTAATGCTCCAGGATTTTGGAATGTTGTTTCTTCACATCATCTTCAGTTGGGACTACTCTATTTAAATGCTCCAAAATCTAAATTCATCTATTAAGGTCTCGGCTTACATGTTCATCAACTTTCTCTTTGGTTTCCAGGACTTTTTCGCAGTACCTTCTTCCCAATATTTGACTGAGTATGTTCCTGGATACAACCAGCTCCTCAATATCTAAAATTTTAGGTTTACGTTTTAATTTACCCATTTTATAGCTACAATAAATCAGTGTGTTTATGCTTCCTGTCAGTTCGTGCTTTGAATCTCTGTTCCAGAGATGCTAAAGGGTTGTTAGAATGGGTCTATTTAGTGAGTATTTATATCAAACCCGGTGTTCTATGAGGTACTCAATAATGTTTATTAGAATTTCTAGAGTTTTAATGTGATTCTCTTTGTACAAAGTCTTCTCGACCAATGCATCGCATTCCCTGAAACGTTTTAAAAAGAGTTTAAATTACTCTTTGGATGAGACTACTGCTCGATTGAGCTCATAAAGCTCATTGTTTAACCTTTTAACAATTATTTCAGCTAAAAAGAGACAATGAATGTAATTTTTCATACCTCTACATTTTGAAAGTGTCAACTCCTGCACTAGTTCTTCCTTATGATGATCCCAGGATTTAGAGTCTAAAATATTTTTTCTTAATATATAACATACGTCGGTGTCCCATTTATAAGTGAGGTTTTAATGAAGAAGAAAGAATTACAGAAACAACATACATGTTGTAACGATTCTGGTGATCAAGGGTTCAAATATTAGTTATAAAAAATAAAAAAAATGTATTTAAAACAATTAAATACATTACAAAAGTATAATTAGCCTAATTATAGCAAAAAACAATTTTTGACATTGGGCTGAGAGTTTACCAGTTAGAAAACTTAAGCTAATAAATATCTAATAATTTTTGTTCATTAATTTATAAATCACACTGTATTTTAATCATGATAATTTTTATAGTAAAATAGTACACCAAAATGAAGAAATGGTTCAAGTGTAAGTTCAATGAAATCGGCGAAAAGGCCGTTGATTCTATGGTAAATCTGATTTTTTCAAAAAATGAAACTACCATTAACTATTTCAACCAGGTACTTAAATTTAGATAAATTTATCTAATACATTTTCGATTCCTGTGTGTTACACAGTGATCGTGTAAATATTGCTCTCAAAACATATTTAATTATCGACATTTAACACTTAAACTCCTTGAATAACAACTTTTCAGAATCCTCTGATAAATGCCATTACGAAGAGCGTTAACTCGAAAGTTACGGTGAAACAGTCCAACACGATGCTCGTCGACGATAACCTGGAGAGGTACCCTCCAGTCTGTGACCTGGACATCATAGTCAGCGAGGGAATCTTCCTCCTGGTGTCTGACGGAAGTATGGCACACACAAAGTACTTCTCACACATCAATAAAAACGCCTCGAGCAACTGCAGCAGTGCTTCATCAGTATCTTCTAACGGCAATGTTAGCACATTCAACGAATCGGAGAGCACTGAAAAGTACGGAATTGGGTCAATTAGACACTCCATGGTCATAGATGAGAAGAAGAACAAGGTGGAATTTGAAACAGTTGGACCAGTTAAACCTAACTTCCTGAGATACAAACTGGAGGTTGAAATGAACAATAAGACCCAGTCTAGTGATAAAAAGAACATGCAAGAAGATTTCAACAGAGTCATTTTCGACTACTCATTCACTGGAAAAGTGTATAATATTAACACGGATGTCATAATATCACTTTGGTGTGAACTGGACATGAACAAGTACTCCACCACAGACCATGAAGAGGTTATCGTAAAAAAGACACTTCAACCCAGGAAGATATCCACTGTTCAGTGTCCTTCAATATATGCTCCAAAATTGTCACCGAGATCTCAAATGTCATCACGATCAAGTGTACAAGGGGATAACACACAAAACGGAGAAACTTCATCCGCCCAGTCACCATTGAGTAACCTGGAACACATTCCTGAGACTAATCACCAAAAAGGACTGCCCATGGTAAGAAACAGAAGTAAGAGCAAGGGGGAGTTCAAATCAGACAAAACGAGCGAATATTCGGATCCTGAAACAGACTCGGAACCTGAAAAGGATAAATCTCCAAAAGAAAAAGAATCAAAAGATAAAAAGAAACTATTTAAGACTAAGAGATCTAAAAACAATAGAAATAAATACGATAGTGACATAGACCTGGAGGAGTTGCTCCTGGGAAAGGATGAAGAAAGGAAGGAAGCAACATCAGATAAGTCCAACTATTCCAGGAAACTGGGGAGAGCAGTAATCTCAGTTCCCCTGATTCTGTCATCTTTCAGACCGGAGGGGTCATTTGACCTCCACGAAGACCTTAAATACCTCCTTAAGTATTCAAAACAAGTTCTCGCAGTTAATTTGAGAGACATCAAAACCAAAGAAGCTAGTCAGACCAAAGAGGAGAACAAGGATAATAAGGAACAAGGAAATCGCAAAGAAAGAGAGAAGGACGTGTACGACCACTACAGAGAAAGTAGATACTCGATCAGAACGTGCTTCTGGCTTCACCTGCTGCCGTTCAACCAGAACGAAGATTTCAAGTTTGTGAGACCGTATGTGGGATACCCCTGTTACGGAATGAAAAACCCAGTTGATTCAATAGGGTTCCTGCTGGTCACAGTGCAGCTGACGTTCAACGTCAACCCGAGCTTTCTCCCGATTCTAAATAACCTAGTACCGCACTCGCACGTGTGGACAGTGGCCAAAAAGTTTGAGATTTTTCACATTACAGAGGTTGCAGACAGACTAGTGGTGTTCCTCAGTAACATGCCCATCTGGGTGACCAGACTGCTACTCGGAGGAACACAAATAGAGTTCAACCAGAGTTACATAGACGAATATATAAGAAGAAAGTTAAATAAGAAGTTATCCAAAGGTAAAAAGACAAGCTCAGATCAGGTAGATGCACTAAAAGAAGAACAGAGTCCACTCTACTACGTTACCACTTGTGAGTTAGATGGAGTGGACCTCCTGTTCATACTGCCTTTCTGGTTCCTTCTTTACGAGCTGGTGGTGGTTTGCAGCCTCTGGAAGATGCCCCTGGTGCTGTACTTGATGTTAATTCTGATAATCCTGTACTATCAAGTTGTTATGAACAGGTTTACGTCATTCGGGGACAAAATAAGCTCACTCAAGAACCTTCAACCGAGGGGTCTGCTGGGAGATTATGTGGGAATTGGAAGGACTAAGTACAAGAGCTGCTCACTGTTCACAGACGATAACTCGCTTCTGTACAACATGGATAACCTCTCAAGCATTAGAACAATTTCGAATTTGACCTCTAGAAATGATGGGGGATCAAGCTTAAACAGCTCCCAAACGAGCCTAAACAGCAGTAAAACGCCGAGTAGGCAGAGCACTATGGGACTTTCACCATCAAATGACCTGAATGGCTCTGCAAGATCGTATCAAAAATCAGGTTCAAACCATTATTCCAGTCACCAAAACTCTAATTCTGTCCCTAATAGCAGCAGGAGGTCTAGTGTTAACTTTGCAGGAGACAACAGTCCACAAAGTATAAGTAAGACGAGTGATAGAAACGTGGAGAGAAGTAGCGGGAGAAGTAAAAAGGCCAAGAACAGTGATAAGGAGAGAAGGGAGGATAAATTCAACAACTCGCTTTTCGAACATCACCTCTATAAGAAATTCAGGCTTATTAACAGGTTGGGTGTTGTGGCAAAGGACTCAGTGGTGTCCACACCATTCGGAAACTACAAACTCAACTTCCTGGGACTGGGGGAGGAATACCCGATCTTCTCAGACGACCTGGGAGACTTCGATCTCAAGGAGTTCGTGAAGGGAGTCCTCATATTTCTAAAGTACTTTCAGCAACTCCTGGGCTACCTCTGCACATTTTTGGAAAAAATCAGGTTCTCACTGGATACTGGGTACTATCCAACGACAGTGCTGACGCTGTTCCTGTTGTTTCTGACCCTTGTGCCTTTGAGTCTGTTCCTGAAGTTTGTTTCTAGTTTCTCGATGAGGACGCTTAGGAGTGCCCTGTTCCTCTACATCCTGGTGATGTGCATGAAGCCACAGCTGAAAACGATGATCGGAGAAGTGACAAACTTCACAAGAAGGGTTTTAAGGTTGAATTTGTCACTCAATAAAAACAAGAGTGAAAAGGAAGGACCCCTCCTCGGATTACTTAAATTATTTCCCAGAGTTTTCGGTCAATTTTATAAAAACTGGCTCCTCGGACTTCCAGACCACAGAGAAGTTGACCACAGGAAGATATGCGCGCTGCAAACACTTCCCTCACTGTGCCGTCTTCTCCCTAACGACTATGAGATCGACTGGAGGTCGTTCAAGAAGCAGTTTAAAAACCAGTACAGAGCCTTTGAAAACAACTCTAAACTGTCAGGGGTTGACCTCAAGGTCTACGCGAAGTGCAAATCTCTTATTGAGAGGACCGTTCTGGACGACTATCTGACCAACAACCTGCCTTCCGACCTTTCCGGAGACTGAACTCTATGGTTCACATTCATTCCAAACTCAGTATTTTAATGTATTTTAGATTTTTATCTCCCTTTATATTTTATTTACTTACATTTTATTTAATATATTTTATGTTTATCATCATTTAATTGTACATTTAATCAAATGTGTGGGTTACAACAACATCATTACTTATTTCTTAATTAATCTCAACCTACCTAATTATATTGTTATTAAACACCAACCAACTTTAAACTCACTTTTAATTCACTATAACGTTATAAATGTTTAATGGACTTTTCAATCAACCTTCCTCTTATCACCAGGATCCACTCATTCATCAACTTCCTCAGACCTCGGAAACTATCTCTCCGCACTGACAGAAGAAAGTAAGTCTTTTCTACATATATTAACCAAAACATATTCCTTCCTTAACCATCAACATCATTTTAAACACATTTATCCACCTTTACCTACACACATAAATACCTATCCACCTATTTATATGTAGATAGATGTATTTATACATTTATATAGATATGGCTATCTATATAAATATATACATATATCTTTCTATATATATTTTGAAGTTAAGAAATTATTCAGCAGTAAGAGGGAGTACAGGAGTCGCAGACACAAGTACGGCTACAACTACAAATGGCTCGGAAGCTAGTACGTCCACTTTCTCTTTCTCACACTCGCCAATCTCTGGTGACTGTAATAAGGCCTTCTTCTAACAAAGTAATCTACTATTCTATCCTTTTTATCTATTTCTAAATCACTTTCATCTTTTGATCCTCTTTCACTGTCGTCTGTTGATACACCATCCTTTCCTTCTTGCAATTTAGAAACCCTTTCCGGCTCCAACTTTTCTTCAATTTCCTTTATTCTTCCTTCAACCTCCGGGTAATAAATCCCCAATTTGTCAACATTTATCTTCAATTTCTGAAAATTAATACAAGATATACGTTTATTTTTTTAACAACTAAGATAATAATTCTAATAATTATTATTTTAATTATTTGTATTACAATAATTGTTATATTAGTAATTATTAATTAATCGCTTGATTATTAATTAATAATTAACAATGTAATAACTAGTGACATACGTATAATGTTGTCAGGTTTTGGATTTCCTTGAGGTTAATGGATTCAACTAACCAATTTAAAAATTTATCGTTTTCATAAAGAATCCTCCCACTAGATGCAATCAGCTTAACTGCCTCTTCGGTATTTAACTCCTTTTCCATTATTTTCCTTGAAATAACCTTTAAACTTCTATTCATGTTAACCTTGTTTGGTCTTATTGTCCCAGGTACTGCCATCCCATAAATTTTCGTAATCGAGATAAATATTGTAATTAAATCATGCGTTTCAATCTCCGACAACACTTCCTCTTTAACTATTATTTGTAACAATATTTTCAACAGGTTTTCATTACAATAGTTAAACCTCCCAAAACTCTTCATGAGGTCTGAGAGTGTGTATGGGTCAAGTATACTGTCTTCATCCACAAAGTTCATTATCACGTTGCACATGTGTCTCACAAAACCCCTATTATTATAGTTTACCTTCGACAAATTAATCAAAATTTTCGTTATTTGATCCAATTCCAGGTCTTCAGTGTGCGTTTTAATATTCTCCACAACCTGGTCTGCAAGCCTAAACTCAGTCCTTCTTCCTCTTCCTATAACCACTACCAAATTAACACAGTCTTCCAAACTAAGTGAAAAATCTTCGTTTTCATACATTTTCAACAATTTATCTTCCAATTTTTCAAATCTATTTTTTTCATCAAACTCAATCGACTGACTAAACAGCCTAATCTGGTCCGACACACCTGAATCCTCGTAAAAATTTCTTTTGTCTAAAAACTCCAAAACATCCCTGCTAACTTCACTTTTAACCAATGCCAGGTCATAACACACATCCACCAACTGTTCATTATTAAATTCTTCCAAATTAACCCTCCTCATTACCCCCTCTATTGTCATTATGTGCCTATAATCACCAACCAACTTCTTCTTAAAAAATTTACAGTATGAACACACATAATTGCACAATTCATTCATCTTTTCCCTTTCGGTTTCTTTGTCTTCTCCTTTATCTTTATCATTTTGTTTATACATTTCCTTATAAGTATGTTTATCAATACACTCCTTATCAAACTCAAATTTACCAAAGTATTCGTCGTACTTAGCATTAATCTTACCAACAATCTCCTGATCCAATTCAACTTCTGACGACTCTGATAAACTTCTAATCATTATATGTTCATTATTATTCCAGTCTAACCCCTTCAACTTCTCCAAAAATCCTCTGGAATCTAACTTAAACTCATTCAATGTAAGCAACAAAATTGCATTTTCCTTCATATCACTGGACACAAGTTCTTCAACCTTCGTCTTCAGAACCTCCAAGTCCTCTTCACTCAGAGATCCCATTCTATTTATCTCCTCCACCAGCTCGTAAGCCGACTTACATCCCATCAATCCACTTTCATATTGTCTACTCTCTCCATTATCCACTGTATGCTTAATATACTCTCTAGCATACTTAGGTAAAGTGTCCCTTTCTTCTCTTAAGATCACTGTTGAATATCCTAACTTCAATTTTTGAAAATTTAGTATCCTTTTCTCTCTAAAATCTACATTTTTATCTACTTTATAACATATTGTACAAATAAATCTTTTTGTATGATTAACACACTTTACATTGAGAAACTGGGAAATATTTTTTCCTGAAATTATTCCCAACCTATTAATCCTTTGCACCTGTAGTAACATCTATGCCTTTGGTCATCATAAAATCCTTCAAATCTTCCAAAGACTCAATTATAGGAAGCGGTTCTCCAGGCTTAACCAAGAACTCTCCTTGTTTGTCAACCAGAAAACGTCCTATATTCTTGGATACTAGTGTATCAGGAAATATGTCTCTGGATATAAACTCCTTAATTGTCTTAAACAGATTTTCAGATGAAACCCGTTTGTAGTTCAACGGATTCGGTTTAATCGCAGTCGTAAACCCTAAATTAAGAATAAATATATAAGATTCCACACATTTATAATACCAAAATACTTTATTTAAAATATTTAATATAAATATGATACAATTAATGTAAAATAAATGATAAATATGGCATGTAAACTAAATATAGTGTTACCATCGATAGTTATTTTTGATCCTCTAACACACTTCGCAAATGGATCTGCCGGCTGTGGATTTCTCAATGCTCCCGTCTTCAAGTCAAATTTATCTGCAAACTCCTTGAACTCCATCCTGTAAACTATCTCTCGGATCGGACTGTCATATCCAAAAGTTTCCTGAGGATACTTTACAATCCCGAAGGCTAATTTTAACAATATAAAAAATAAATAAGTATACTTCATTTTAAAATTGGTATTAAATCAATGTGTATTGAGCTCGTCAATTTTTTCTCACATCTTTCCCCAGAGCAGCATATTCAATTAAGTAGCTCGCTACAAGATGGTAGACAGTTAAATAAGATTAAGAACGAGTAATAACAATTAAATACAACAAATTATCAAATCTAACTCAACAAATATAAATAAGTATTTAAATTAGATTGAATTAATACTAGAATCAAATTTACACTATGACTTCATTCGACTAATGTTTAAATTTTAAAAGCCTTCCAAACTTAATTTGGACTAGAAATCCTTTACAAATGCATCAATGGCTACTATGAGTATTGGTAGTTTGGAGCTGCGATGTATGCCTTTCTCTTTCTCGGAGCCCTTGGCTCTATATAGTTGTACCCGAACAACAGCTTTTGTTCGTCCCACTTACACTGCATCCACTCGTTATACCACTTGACACACTTAGTGGATGCCAGTTCCGGGTTCTGCAATTACTTGTTAATCTTTATCTAATTATCAATATAGACTGATTATATGGAAATTTGTAAAAATATGTAGAAATATAAGTGATTATACCTCTCTATAGTTGTTATGACTTAGGCATTTGAACTCTTGGACCTTCAGAGGGTTACAAGCTGAGTTAGGATCGTCTGCTTTAACCAAAGTTTCAAATTTGTAGTTGAGCTCATTTAAAGAAAGCTCAGAATTGTCACCTTCGTGTTCGTGTGGGTATGTTAAGAGCCCAGAGCTTCTCGCCAGGGACCTTTGCCATGCCTGGGCTGGCAGAAAGTGGCCATGGCCGGGCAATGTGTTTAGGTGATGGTCGTCTTCTGAATGATGGTGACCATGTGTCATCTCAACAATTATCTATAACAATGGATTTTATATAAATATACAACAAAATAAAATTTGAAATTTAATCTGATACTCTAGTGTATCATTAGTATACCTTTATCACTGACCCCACCCTCTACATCTTATTACTACATTTTTTTATTTAATATCTATATACATACTCTTTATTTATATGAAATCCAAATCTTCATTTTTGAAGGAGCAGCCTGCTGGCTCCGTTCCCGATTGTCTTCTATGGGAGTTAGTTCGCAGGAATCACTCTCAACTCAAAAAGTACGGAAAGAAGACTTTCTCTGGAGAATCTCACAATGTTCTTTCAAAACACTCTCCCAAATATACAGGTTTACTATTATTCTCATTTTTATTTTAAAAATTTCCTCAAATCACCTACTTAATCTTTATCAACCCTCATCTATAATTACTTAGGATTCTCTCACAAATCAACCGTTGATGTAAAACTCAACTCCACAGGCTCCCTTGTCACTTACAGAACCAGGAAACTCGGAAGTTCAAGGTACCTTCATTTTTTTTCAACTTTAGATTACACATCAACTTATTTAATCCTATTTCAAATTATTATACCTAATAATTTTCCTAATAACTTATTCAGACGTCCATCTGCTAAAACCGTTGACAAGAACTTCCCCAAGTCCCTGAAGCTCCTGGATTCTCTCAGGAAATCAGTGAGAAGGGACAGACCTGACCTTACTAGACACGTCCTTGTTAAGTTCGCCAAACTCGCCAAATCCAAGTCTCACGAAAAACAAGAGTCTTAATTTCCTTCAATTTAACTACATTTTACTAACATTTTACAATTTATTTACCTCGATCTGCTCTCTCAACTAACAATAACAACAATGACTAATCAGTATAATATGGAGTGAAACAATATTAAAAAATTATACGTTTGAGGGGTACAGGAACACTCTGACTCTGTGTCCCATGGCTTTAGGTGGGAGATTCCTCTTAAACTTGGCTCTTACAACTCCTCCGTTTCCATGAGGCCTTGTCACCTTTCCCCAAACAACTCTATGCTTCTTTCCGTTTTTGAGAGCCTTTGCCTTATATACGTACGCCACTCTCTTTCCGAGGTAAAAGGAGGTCTCCTCCCGAGTGTTTACTCCCTCGAGTCTTAGAAGACTGGACTTTTGGTCCTGATTGACCTTAGACCTAAGATAAAATGAGAATATTGAATATAAATATGAAATCGAGTTAAGCAACTAAGAAGACAATATAAGTAAATTAATAAATCAGGATATCTAAAAAATTTACCTCTTATATCCAAGGAATACAGCTCTTGTGTAAAGACGAACTCGCTCCTTTTTCGGAGTTGTCTTCTTGACTTTAGAAACCATTGTGGAGTTTTAGAAATAGATAGTTAAACTAGAAATGTGGAAAAATACCCGATATTAA
>JAQQTN010000001.1:15044-27035 GCA_029379255.1 Theileria luwenshuni
GGAGTTTTAGAAATAGATAGTTAAACTAGAAATGTGGAAAAATACCCGATATTAATATTAAAAATTTGTTAGTGATTTAACTAAGTCAGTGTAAATCAGTGTATGCCCCACCCAAAAAATTGAGATACAGCACACAAAAAGTAGGATTCCACAATTTTCACTCCATTCCAAACAAGATTATAAGATTGGGATTACAATATTTTGGAACTGAGCCCAGGTCGGCCATCTTATGACTATCACCTATAATGGTGTGAGATACTCTAGTATGTATTTTCTCTATAATACTAAAACACAGTGACCTCAGAGTACATAAATATCAATTGTTGCATCTTTTATTTACACAATATGGAATCTTTAATTATAACTAGTTAATTTTATTGATAAATGGAAACAAAAATTATATTTCAGAATAGCAAATTTACAATAATTAGACACTAATAAACAAGATAAATCAATAGCTATAATTCTATGTATAATATTAGTATTAAAAATTTGATATATCAATTTTGATGTTGTGATTCCAACTCTATTAAAATAGGGTTATTTTCATTTATTTATGCAATATTCGTGGATTCCCATCAATTTTGTATATTTTTAAATTAAAAAACAATAGATTCGTCTATGTTCTAATACATTTATCATGCCCGCTGTTACACCCTATTTCACTGTGGTGCCACACATATCATTTATTAAAAATGTCAACCCTGAAGTTTGATAAGCTTTTAGTCGGCCCCTCTGTTGACCTCTTTGAGAAAGACTTTCCACATCAAAATGTATGGCACGTTGAGACACTTTCGAAGGATCCAACATTGGAGTTGTCTTCCGATTTTCGCTTGACTAGGGCTGAAGAACTCGTGGGCCTTGTTACCCTTAAGAATTCCTTTAACAATTTTACCACAGAACTCAATTTAAACTCTAACGGTGTTCACCATTTTGACGTCACAACCAAGGTATATAGTTATTTTATTCAACACAATAAAATACCTATAAGTAAATTGTGAAATACATAAATATACCTAATTATTATCACTCAAAAATCGTAAATAAAATAATTTAGCTTCCTTTCTTCCCTGACGCAACACTCGGAACCAAGTACCTGTTCGACACAGACAAGAACCACCACCACTTCTTACTGTCGTCACAAGTCGAAAACAAGTTCCTCTCCAGTAGAGTGGAACTTAAACCACTCGACCTAGAGTATAACTTCTTCTCATTATTTAGATTCGGTCCACTTCAGACTTGTATGCTGGGAACAGAAGTGTCAGGACACAAATTAGGAAGCCTAAACGTGGTCCTGGGAACAGCATATAAGAGAGATTTTGGAGATAGTAACTTTTTAGTAGCCCTTAGATTGTAAGTTTTATAACTTCAATAATATGAATGTTTATTGAAATATTAAATATTAATAGATTAATTTAAATATATCAAATATAACAAAAATAACTAATTAAATTATAGGTTTGGAAACAAGGAGAATTATTTGGACAGATTAGTTGGAAATGTTCACCTGACAAAGAGCGAACAAGTTAAACCGGCAGTTTTGGGAGTTTCCTTCGAGCACTTCCTTAAAGCAAAGAAAACAAAACTGAGCTTTGGAGGACAGTGGTACCTGACGCCCTTGGAGGACCCTCACACCTCATTCGTTAAAGCAAAGGTTAACAACGACGCAAGAGTGTCGGTCTCCTTCAGTCAAAAATTCAGCTCACTAGTGACCTTCCTGTTTGGATTCGACTTTAACGGAAAGAGCCCACTGCATGACCCAGATGTTAACTACGGAGTTAAATTAACAGTCAAATCATAATTTCGTTAAGTATCATCAAATATGTATTAAATAAATTGAGTCATTTCAAGTGAAACGATCAATCAGGAATTTGAAAAGATCTTTTCAAAAAAAGAGGACTCGAGTTTGTATCCGATTAAGAGGAAGACGTTATCCTCGAGATCAACGTCGATCGGGTTGATCTCGTAGACGGGGCCTACGCCCTGCAACTCGAATGACCTAACTCCGCCGTCTGAGTGGCCGACGGCGGAGCAGTCGGCAACAGCACGGAATACTCCCTTGCACCTGAAGCAATTTAAAAGTAATTAGGGTACCTGTAAATATCAGATCGGTCCCAGAGAAGGGAGGCGACAGTGTCATTGATGAAGGTGAGGGAATAGGGAGATGAGGTCCTAAGAGAGACGCTTCTGAGAGGAGAATTTGTGTTATGCGATAGAGAAAGTGAAGAAAAATCAAAGGATAGGAGTTTACTGGTTTCAAAGACCCCGAGGTTAAAAAGGAGATTAAGGTCGAAGTTACACCGGACTGACTCAACCACACGACAGTTATTGATGGAACTAAGGTAATTACGGAGGTCATCAGTTAGGGGATGTAAGTCGGTTTTGTTGACGACAATGAGGTCAGAAACCGAGAGTTGCTTTGAAAAGGTTTCAAAGAGTTCAGAATAGCCATTATGAAGTTCCTTAGTCGGTTGTGGTGGATGAGGGTTTTGGGGGACTCTAGAAATTTCAGTGTCGTTACAATCATTGGTATGGGCATTACTGGATGGTTTAGGGTTATCGGATTTCATTTTATCATTGGTAGTATTGTACATTGGGGGATTTTGGTGCGATGTAGTACTATTGGATGGAGAGAGGAAGAGGTTTAGGGTGTTGACGTCAGTTATGGAAACGACACCGTCCAGTCGTAGCCGAGACTCGAGATTTTCATCTACCCAGAGATTTCCAGTGAGAGTTACTGGATCTGAAGCGCCGGAGGACTCAATGATAATCCAGTCGATGCGGTCGCTGAGTTCGAGAAACGAATCTAAAGCAGAAACGAGTTCGTTCTTGGAACTGCAGCAAAGACAGCCATTGGGAAGCTCGTACACGGAGGCTCCAGACTTCATTAAAATGGGTTTCTCGATGCCCATGATCTCAGAAAAGTCGTTCTGAATGACGCCAATTCTCTTGGTAGTGACCTCGGAGCAAATTCGCTTGATCAAAGTGGTCTGAAGAAATTTAGTTTACACATATTGTGAGTAAATAGTTGAAAAGTGGCATATTATTCACAAAAAAGATTAAAATATAAACCTAAATCGGTTATAATCATAAGTAGAATAAAAATAAATAAACATAAATAGAACAAAGAAATTTGTGATTGAGGAATAAACAAACCTTGCCAGTTCCCAGGAATCCAGTGACGATTGTTATGGGAATCTTGTCCATGTTTGTCTTAGAAGGTAAAAGAGTGGCCCAAGAGAGTAAATTACAAACAAATAATGTTACACATGATTAAAATTAAAGTGATACAGAAGCAGCACATCTAGGATCTGTAGCCTTACACAACACTTGAAAACAAAACAATTTAAGTTAAGTTAGTTTACTTTAATACATAAAAGGTTATCTTATATGTATTTTTCACTTACTAATATTAGTATTAAAAGGAGCTTGTCTTTGATTTAATAATCTGAATGTGATCATCTATTTCGGAGACACCAAACTTCTACCACTTAACTTCCTGCTGCGAGTGATCCTGGCACATGTGTTTCCTCGTCAGAGCTCCCATACACCTTATGTCCCCCTGAGAGTAGTTGTTGCAGTTGTTTCCCATCATCATAGTACTAATCCTGTTTTTTAGAACCCTAAGTGTGTTAGTAGGTATTGATAATGTGTAATATATAATAACAGGATAGAATTGTACAAAACCTCAAATAAACAAAAATAAAACAGGTCTTACTTGTTTTCATATTGGATTCTTTTCAATTCGTCCATTAGTTCCTGGTTTCTTTGGATGAGTAGGGCAAAGGTCCTCTTGGTTTCCAGGTCTTGGTTATAGTACTCCACCGACAAGCTCTGGTATTTTTTAAGCAAGGTTCTAAATCTTTTGTTTGTGTCGATGGACTCGTTTTCGATAGAGTCGTCCATCTCCACGTACGCTGTTGCAATATCCTCTCCTACTGATCCCATCTTTGTAATACTCTTTTATTTACACATTAATCGTTATTTTATTTTTTTCAATTTTTATAACCAGTTGTTAAAAGAATCCAAATAATTTTAATTTTTTTAATCAAATAATTCAAGTACATACAAACGCCATATTGTTAATGCTTGACCCTCTTTACTAACATAAAATTAAAACACAATCAAAAACAGATTATTTACATTACAGATTTAATGGCGTTTAATTCTAAAACTATATTAAAATCATCATTTAAAGAGAGTTTTTTAACGGATTATATAGACTATTACAAACACTCAAGATTCTCCTCTAAAAATACAACAACATCTTTCCGATAAACTGCTAACTACGACCACAAGAGTGCCTTTTTATTGTCCGACGTGAAGATCCAGTGCTCAGTCGGATGCCATGTGCAGTCTGATACCACTCCCTCGGTCTTGAGCTCGTTAACTGGGACGAACAGTGCCTCTCCCTCCTTATTTGTACTCAAATGGAAAATTTTAACACTAAAATTGTCTATATCAACACTCAAATTTACCTGTTTCTGTATCCCACAGCCACCAGTGGCAGCTTCTTGTGCATATCCACCTTAACAATTGACTCCTTTTCAAACCTAAAATATTGTAAATTTACTAATTACAGAAATATAAAAATATCTATTTATCTAATTATTTTAAACATGGAATCAATAATTTAATGTCTAATCATAGTCATATAAATAACTAAAAATAGATAAAAGCCTATTTAAACTAAGCCTTACGTGTATGATTTATATGGAAACGAGGATATCTCCTGGTCAAACATGGTCAGTTTTCCGTTTTCATCTCCAGCAAGAAGATATGTTCCATTAGTTGCAAATGACACCGGCAACTCCACTCCGGTAAACTTGGACTCGTCAACCAACCTATTGTATTTTATAATCCTTTAATTATTATTAAAAAATATAAGTATTTGTAATCCCAATAATCTTACTTGTTCTCCTTATTTGCTGATGTAGACAGATTATAAACTCTAATGTTCCTTGTGAATGCCACCAGCAACTTTGGTTCCGTAGGGTGAAACAAAGCCAATCTCATTTTATTATTTGATATCTTATTTCCCATCCTCATAGATGACTTCTTCGGGAGGCAGTGCAGGAGACACTGGTTTATCGACTCACTGGATTCCGGGCTCACACAAACCAGGTAATTACCTGTTTATTATTATTATTATTTATATTTATTTGTATATGTATCTACTGATTTATAAAGGTAATATATAATGAAATTACCTCCTGTATGTATTGCCATATTCTTAACTGGATGTGAATGCTCTATAACCAAACCGTCATATTTATCCTAATAATTTTATAAAAATTTTATTTAATTTTGATTTTTTTAAATTTACCTTTTTGTATTTTTTCCAGTTCCCTTTATCTGAAGATATACTAAGATACTTCTTTGCCTTTTCATACTCCTAAATCATTTTAATTATTCACAACTCACTGTTTCATCTTGTCTTTCCTCTTCTGTCGAATCAGGATTATTTGGAAGATCGAATGCCAATAGTTTAACAGAGTTACTACTGGACACTATTAAGACTGGAAGCTTTGTGTGCCACAGAACTTGATAAATGTCCTCAAATTCTAGTGTTATGAAAGGAAACCCTGTCAAAACATCGCACACGTTAACCCAACTTGAAGATGCCAATGCCAAATACCTCCCAGACTTATCCAATGCGGTACTCTTAACTCCTTCAAATCTATACTCTACACTCACTGTTTTTGGGTATGGTCCAAGTTCTGATGGACTGGGTAACTTAGGTATTAAGGATTCTGGGTCTACGTTCATCTTCAGTTTAACTGCTCTTGGACACATTAAGAGTTGCAGACACCTTGTGAACCTCTCGACTATAAGGTTTGCATAAACCGGAACAACTCTCAATGAATCATACTTTGTTGCAAGATAATTCTTGTCTCTTTCATGTGGCTCTGTTTCATTCCACCTTTTCTTTTCCTATATATTTTGTTAATTTTATTATTGTTTTTGATATTAAACTGCTTACCTCCTCGTCTGGCAGGTACTCCTCTGGAGGATTGTAAGATTCAGAATTGGTTGGAAGTGGTATCTTTGGAGGCTTAATCTCGTGCCTGGCGCTTCTTTTTGCACTCGTGGGATCAACATCGTATATTGCGTCTTTCCAGATGTCTTCCACCTTCTCCATTTCCTCCTTCATCTTCTCCTCGTTAATTCTTCTCTGTTCGGATGTAAATATCTTCCCCGATTTAATCAACTTGACCAACCTTTAAATTTATTAATTTTCACAATTTATTTATTTTTATTTTGGACACAAAACTTACTTGGCAACCTTGATTGCCTCCCATTTAGATGGAAGGAACCTGGATTTCGGGGGCAGTTCGAAAGACACAGGGTGTATTCTGAATTTGAATTAACATAGTAGGAAACTTACGAATCCTTGTTGTCGAACTCGAATGTTAATCCTTCTGAATCGTAATTTTCTGAAGGGTACATTCCCTTTCTGATTCTTCTGATTATCTGAAAATGGAATTAATCAAATAAAACACACCTGCAGATCTTCATCTGAGAGTCTAATTGTGCGATTGTTTCTCGGATCCACTATTGTTCTCCATGCTTCCGGGTCGTCGGAATTGAATATCAGTTGACCCAGCTTAGTAGAATCCAGATCCTTTATCAGTTTCTTTCCTTCAACCGTATACCCTAAAAATTAAGTTATAAATAAATGAAATAACAATTTTTAAAATAATAAAATTGCGAAATTAAATAATTGGTAAGATTCCATACCTATATGGTCTTCTTTGTCGTACCAATCTATAGGAACGTTTCCACTGCGATTAATCTCTCCTTCCTCTTCATCAGAGTCCAAAATATCATGGGAATCAACATCTTTAAAAACATCATCATTTAATTTTTCTTTTAACTTTGATTTTTCAATATTATTCGATCGATGATTCCTGACTTTGGAATTATTCCTTGAATTTGACCTGGTACTAGAGGAATCAAGGTCATCGTCTGATAAATTAGATTCAGAATTATATTTTTTATTAGAAAGGTCTCTTTTTTTGGCCATTTTATAAATACATAAATCCAAATATATGAAATATGCTATGTTGTATTGATGATACACAACATCCACATTTAATTACAAATAATAGTTTTTATATATAAATGTAACATAAATTTAATTTTAAAATATATTAGTATACTATTTATTTAAAATTTAATTTATTTGACAAAGATATACATGTTCATTAGTTTATGTCTAAACCTATATTTTAGCTTATTTGCCACCAAATTTTAAATTTAATCTCATCTTATTATCTTGGAAGATTCTTAAATCATTTGAATAATAGGTGTTGAATCCAATATTAAAATGAATTATCTTTTCATCAAAACATACAACATTCACTCGCACGTATTTGCAGCTTAACCAAACCCAGTATCTCAATCCGTCATAAGTATAAATATTGGTCATATTATATAAGGTTATTTTTCAGATGTGTATCATAACGAAATTTATTCCCTTCTGAGAAGGGAGTTTCTTCAAGTGTTCTTAATATTAATATGTACGATTTAATTTGGACATTTTATGAACTAGTATATCTCATTTTAAATGAAAATTAACATTAATAGATTTTAACACACATATTGGAATAGAAAAATGTCGAAAGTTGTTTACAGGGCCATTTTACATGGACCCATGACTTGGAAGACAACACATCATAGTTCCGAATCGACGAGTTCCACTCCATATCTTGTGATTTTCGAACCAAGCAGTTCCGTTGTAATTCTTTCTCAGGGAACACTACTCATCCCTAACATTTCTATATTCTTAAGTAAACTAAAATCGCAGATTCTCTCAGTGTTTGTATATAACGACCCATTTACAGCAAAACAACTTGTTTCAGAACTGTATAATTACCTAGATAAAAACCTAACAGTCTTTGATGTATACAAAAATGACAAGGCAGTCAAACTTCTTTCTAAATCCTTGGCTTCTTTCCATCTTCCCCTGGAAGTAGTTCTGAAAAGAGTAGACTATGGATCTGGGACGAGGTTTGGTTCCAGAGAATTTAACAAAGTATCTTTTAGTCATTTGAAGAATGGATACAGAAGCAACATATATACACCCAACCACCAAGGTATAATTGTATATTATATTTGATAACATTTTTAAATATATAAATTATAAAATATTTAGACCACAAGAATTCAAAGTTCAACATGGAATATGGAACTAATAACTTTAAGGTCTCAAATACAGTTACAAACAACCTTTTGAACTACAACTATGATGGAGGAAACAATTTTTACAATGAAGAGCCAAAGAGTGTAAAAAGTTCAAATGAGAGAATGGATTCTTATAACCTTAGAGTTGGTCTCGAGGAGGGTTTCTACGTTCTAACAACATCAACTGACTTAATGCAGAAATTGTTTCAAGGACTTGAAAGGAAGGGTGCCAGAGTAAACAGGCTTTCACTCAATTTTTACAGAATTTCAAAACCAGATTATCAACTTGAAATGAATATTCAAACTAACCCGGTTCTAAATAGAGCCAAAAGTTTATTAAATACTGATACAAATAATAATACAAAAAAAATATTAGTTCAAAGCAAACCACCTACAAATTACAAGGATTTACCAACAAATTACTACAACAAGGGACTACCAAAGTTCTCGAAAAATCCAGGGTTCTACACGCCGGGTCTCCTTAGTTCACCTCTCCTAGCAAGGCCAAATACTTTTCAAAACGAGTCTATGGGTTATTTATTGAAGGAAGATGCTGCACATGAGGATAGAGGATTAGACAATTCTTTGGCTCAGCCTGCTCTCAAAAACATTCTCAGATCACTGACAACAGCAATAGACAAGAATACAGAGGCTATAAATATGTATGGAACAGGCACTAGGCCACCAGGAAATTATTCATACAGCACGGAAACAAACCTTAGTAAAGAACCAAATTTCGATTTCACTGACACTAAAAAAGAAGAAAATCCTCCACTCACTCACGGTTTAGCCAGCATGTCAACACACGAATTCTATGGATATGGATCACCATCTAACACAAATTCTAACAACTTTAATAACTCGGAAAATAAAAATTATCCTCTGGTATCAGATGCCTCATCAGACGGTCAATTTTATACTATGGAAAAATCCACCAGTTTCGTAGATGTCAAATTAGATGACTTGAAGCTCCGACCATTTTCAAGCAATATGGAAAACTATTTTAATGAAACTAAGGATGATGATGCTGTAGAAAATCTAGAACCTAAAGAAAAGACTCAAGAAGAACCTAACTACGAACACTTTGTTAAAAATTACGTTGAAGTTCTACAAAAGATTTCTGAGGTAGAAAAGATGTACGACTTGAGCGAGGTAAAAAGGCAGTTTCTTGAACAAAAGAATAAATTACAACAAAATGAAAAGGAAGGTTTGAATAATACTGAACTACAAAATGAAGAGGAAGAGATCACAGAACTGAACCAACAACCTAAGTTATCAGCAAGAACGAACGAAAAATCCGAAAACTCATTTGTAGATACAGATAGTCTAAGTGATTTTTCTGAAGATTTAGATGAAGAGGAAGAAAAGTTGGAACCAAAAGATGAGGCAAAACAAAAGGAGAGATTGAACTCTACTAATTTCACAGAAAAAAGCACTACATTCAGAGAAGACGAGGGTTACAAGAGTGAATTGGAGTCTACAGATTCAGGAGAACTATCCGAAAACTCAAACTTAAATGTACTCATTGATGAGTTCAATGAACTTTCAAACAAAAACGAGCTTCTGTCCAGAGATGTGTCCAAATATCGGAACAAAATTACCAAGTTGAAGGAGAAGATAAACAACATGAAGGCACTTCATAAGTACGAATTGGATGAAGTTATGAGTAACGGTTTTTCAAATGAGCAAAAGCTCAGGAATACTATTAACGAAAACAATGTTACAATGAAAATGATGGAACAAGAAAGATTGAAACTGACTGAAATGTTAGAACAACACAAAATGACAATAAAGAGGGTAAATAGAGAAAAGGTGGACACATTCCAACAGCTTTCAAGATTAGAGGACGAATACAATAAACTTCAAATGGTGAGAGAGATGGATAAAAATGAGAAATATACCTTCAATAAAACGAAGATGGAACTGGAGCAACTAAAATCCGAAAATGAAGTCCTCACTAACAAACTTAGAACAGCAACAGAGAAGATTCAAAGTTTTCAACATAATGATAAAATTAAAGATGAAGTTGTAAATGAACTCAAAGAAAAGGTAGAACAATTAGACAGCGATCGAATAAAAAACATCCAACTTACTACTGAGAACAAGGTTCTGAAAAACAAAGAACTCCAGATAAAGGAGAGGTTCGAACAAATCAAGAAAGATCACATGGCTCTAAGGGGCGAGTTTAGTCTTGAAAAGGCCAACAACTTTAAACTCACTCAACTTAACCAAGAACTCCTTGAAGAACTTAAGACCACAAAGTCGGTTTTGGCGGAATATGAAAATAAAGACAACAAACTAGAGTCCAAGATGTCAATGCTAGAAAGTAACAATACAGTTCTCCTAAAAAATCTGGAAGCTTCAAAGAATGAACTGCAAAGAGTCAAGAAGGTCCTAGAAACTTCAAACAATGAAAAGAATAAAGTGGACACCAAATACCAACAACTCCAATCAAGTGTCGAAAAGGTGGAAAGTATGAATCAATCACTTTCCTTGGAACTTTTGGGTCTTAAAAAATCATTTGAGGAAAAGGAAAGAGAGAACGAAAAGTTGTTATCGACTGTTTCTGAAAAAGAAAACGAATTAAACAACCTTAAGAATCAAAATAAACTGGTGAAGGAGAGCCATAACCAACTTCTGAGGGATCATAACTACCTCAGAACCACTTATGAAGCAATGGAAATATCACTAAAGAAATTCAAGAAGTTTGATGAAGGACTCAGACATGAATACCAACTTAAATCAGATGAAAATGAGGATCTTCTTCGTCAGCTCCACACATTCAAATATTGCATGGAAAAGTTTAAAACAGATCTTGAAGCTCAATCATCTAAACAAAAGGAAATGTACATGAATCTAGTTTCAAGAATGTTCTGGCTAGCTTATAATTATAACAAATTGAAGCGAGAAAACAGTATCAATAAGATCAAGGTTACTATGATGGCCCACAAAAATAACTCTATCCTTTCTAGAAACCTCATAAGGTCAGTTCTTTTATCCAAGGCTAAAGTGGCTAAGAGAAATTGTCAACTTTTG
Source organism: Theileria luwenshuni (assembly GCA_029379255.1). NCBI lineage: Eukaryota > Apicomplexa > Aconoidasida > Piroplasmida > Theileriidae > Theileria > Theileria luwenshuni. The sequence goes on from JAQQTN010000001.1 coordinate 26,268, forward strand.
AAGATCGTAGGAGCTTTACAAATGTCAGGACCCACAACATGTTCCATGATCATATCAAGGATCAACACTCTAGTAGCATCATCAGGAGAAAACAACTCTAAAACTCAAGGTATTTATCTAATATGTAAATTATTACAAATTCATCCACTTATCAATTCATCATTTAATTAAATGTTTCAGATAAAATTGCTCAATTGAAAAACTCATTCATGAAACACTCAATGGAAAAGGATCAGAAGATAAAGGTTCTACAGACCCAACTAATTTCACTCGACCAGATGAAGGACAACCAGCAGTTTCTGCTAGAGGAAAACAGGAATTTAACTGAGCAGTTAATGGCAGAGCAAAACAACTCTCAGAAACTACAACAAGCACTTAACGAACAGTTAGAACGGGAAAGATTCGCCTTCGAATCCGAGTCTAAGTCCCTTTATAACCGACAGTACCAACTCCTCAAGGAGAACGAACAGCTTTCCAAAGAAAACTATGGACTCAAAGAGTCACTTTCAACTCTTCTTCAAAACCAGAATTCAAAGGTTGACCAGAACTACCACACCTCAAATTTTGACAACAACTTGATGGTTGCTAAATACGCCAGACTCAGGACTATTTCAAATTCTAAGGGCTCCCTTGACGGCACTCAAACTCACTACTCTCCTCCTTACATTAACTCTCCTAACAAGTTCAAATATTCCGAATTTGGTGAGAACCTTCCTTATAATGTCAGAGATCACTATCCCAGGGCAGTCTACCACCAAGCCTAGTGAT
>JAQQTN010000001.1:27135-38382 GCA_029379255.1 Theileria luwenshuni
TCCTCTGCCAGGTACTTTTTAAGGGTTTCATCAATTTCCTTTTTGCGATCCTTGTGCCACTGTTCTAACTCTGCAGCGGCCACCTTTATTCTGTTTTCGATTTCCTCGACTTCCTTTGCTTTAAGGTTTTCGATTCTCTCATTGAACGTTTTCTGCCATTCTTCGTAAGGGTTTAATAAAGTAGAAGCATTATTATTTAAAGATTCTGTTTCTAAAGAGGAGTTTACATCATTTGTAGTTTCAAAAAAACCGTTAAGGTGATTTTTATCTACATTTGTGACTTCAGAAGATAAAGTTGACTCAATTGATGAGTCTCGAGGAATTGGACTTAAAGCTGCAGCATCGTCATCAAAAAATCCATTATCTGATGACATTATAACTATATTATATAAATGTACAGGATAATATAATATTTACTGATTATTACCAATGTGTCTATTGGGTAACACATGAACACATTGTTGTTGTAATATATTATAAATTTTAAATTAAACTTAAATAATCTCTTTTCTAGATCAAATTCATTCTTATTTTTAATTGTATTTTTAAAACTTGATTTCAATTTTCGAATTTATAATGATATTAATCATTTTGCACATTTCAACTAAACAATTTTAAATTTCTTTTATTTTATGCATAATATTAACAATGTTATTAGGAGCTTCTTCTTTGATTAATTTGGACAAGACTCCCTCTCAACAGGATCAGAATGAGTTCAATTTTGGGAATAACTCTAACATATTAATAGTCCATGATTCCATTAAACCCACTGAAAAGGGAAATAAATATGAAATTATCTGTCTTCCTAGTCCTAATAATCCCCTGAATTCAGAATATTACATGGTCTACCAAGATAGACTCTTCAGGCTACAAGGAATAAATCCTAACGAGAATCCTGTTAGTGTGTTTGTTAATGATATTCTATCCTCCCCTTGTTCTTTTTTGGCTACTTTTCATTTTGATGTAATCTTTATTTTCATTTCAATTTTGTATCTAAACAAGGATAAATACCTCACTATGGCATCTCGCATCATCGAATGCTACTCCAGTAATCCTGGAAATTACTCAACTCATCATCTTAAGTCTTCTGTATTGTTCCTTTGGAACAATAACTTCAATAATGTAAAGAAAAGACTCGAGTATCTGTGTGACTTTATGGAATCTCCTGGAAGTAAGGAACTCCTACTCAAACCAAACAACAAGAAGTTCACACACCTACTCAAATTCAAGGTTAACAACATGGTAAAGTATGCAATGGAAAACAATTTGGCCATTTCTGACTATGCGGAAACTTCTTTAACCTCTTCGAATCATAACGTTAGGAGAAACTTAGTTACCATAAACGAGGATGCTCTAAGGGTTTTCTGTTGGGGAATAATTAAGTCCTATTTGTCTAACTTTTCATCATCACTACTAATCCCTCCAGACGTATCAGCGTCACTCGCTAAACCAATTAAAGTTGAAAGAAAACCTGAGCAAGTGGTTACCACAACCACAAGCACCAAGAAACAGAAGTCTAAACTCACTTCAGCTGGAACACCCTCCATTTCTTCATTTTTTAAAAAGAAGGGTTAATTTTGTAAAACATTTAATATTTAATCTTTTTTAAAATACAATATACATCTTACAAACCTTTTAAAACAAATATACAAATATTTGTAAAATAATATATACAATAAATACCATAAAATGATACCGAATTTAAACTTCCATTAACAATTTAAGAGGCATGTGTTACTTTAACACTCTCAGGAGTGACAGTAACACAGACCAGAAAACAACTGCGTTAACGTGATGTGTGAGTGCTCCATGAACTGGAACCTGGTATAGGAGTGTAAGTACACCAACCAGTCCTTGAAGAAGAGATGCATGGAATACCCCCATTGACATCTTCCTGACCTGTCTTGGAAGGTTGCCTCTCCTTGCTGCAACCAGGGTTGCCAGGGAAAATGCCACAGTCAAATAGGCCAGGATCCTGTGATTGAACTGAACTAGACCATTGTTTTCAAAGAACTGTCTAAAACTTGATACTTTGAACAGTTCCTGTGGGAAGAACTTCCCATCCATCAAAGGCCAGGTGTTGTAAACAAGCCCTGCATCATTTCCTGAAACAAAGGTTCCATAGGCCATGGTCAGAAGCCCCAAAGCCATTGTTGTCCTTCCCAGGTACTTGACCTTCATGAGTCCCTTTGTAGAAGTCACTGATTGAACCTTTCCAAGGACCAGGTTCAACCCGTTGTAGAAGCACAGCGAGTATATTGCGATTGCATTTAAAAAGTGAAAGCAAAGTCGATAGGGTGAAACTCTGAAAAATAAATATAATTTAAATTAATTTCCACTTTTACCTTGGTGTTTTATTCTCAGTTTTAGGTTCCAAGAAACCGCTTTCCACCATCCACTTTCCTACGAAAGCCTGGTAGACTCCAATTGAACCGATTCCTAAATTTAGTGATTACACAAAATCTCGAGGTTTAATAATATGGTGATTACCTAGCAGGAGGAAATATGCCTTCGGTTTCAAAGCCCTAGTTAATGAGAAATACAAACATCCCAATCCAAAGAATGCCCCTGAAGCTCTGCCTATCATCCTATGAAGCCATTCCTTCAGGTATATGTTTTTGTATCGATCAAGGTCAATGTCATAATGAACGACCTTGTATTCGGGTGTTTTCTACACAATCCCATTATAATATATACATTACCTTGTATTTCTCAAATTCGGAAGTCCATTCCAATTCATCTTTTGGGAGTGGAAGTCCTAGGAATCTCCAGTCAATCATGGAAAGTCCACTTTCATTGAGTCTAACGTATGCTCCAAAGCCCATTATAAAGGCGGTTAGACCAGAGCAACCTATAATATTGATTAAAGGTCAGAACATACCAAGGAGCCACCATCCTACTTTTCTTTCTGAACCTCTTTGGACCAATTGTGATTCCAAAACATATTGAGTTTGATTAACAGTGGTAAAATATCTATTAAATCTGAAGAATCCTGTATTTTTGTCTGGAAAAAGGTGTTTTTGGTACTCTACACTTTTAAGTACACAGTTTCGATTTTTTAAAAATTTAATATTTTCTACATTTTTTAAATTAATCACTGTATTGTATTGACTTTTAAATCTTAAAAAATTGTTTCTATCAAATATTTTCGGTCTTATTAACATTTATAAAATCTAAACTTCCCCATCCATCTTTATATAAGGTAAAGTATATATTTTTAATAATGAATCAATCAGGTAAAAATGAGGAAGTTCTTCAAAAATCTAATGCTAAAAATAAATCGGCTTCTAAAAAGAACAAGAATAGAAAAACTGCCTCTGAAGAAGATTTCGATAATGCCTTATTAGAACTAGAAGCCCTAAACGTAACTCCAAAGAATAGTTTACTGGAGAATCCTCAAGATGGAGAACCACTGAGACTTTTGGGGAAATGGAACTCACCTCAGGTTCTAGATAAGACCGTTGTAGAACAATTTAAGGGAAGGAATTACCCAGAAGGTTAGAATATATATTAAATACTCATAACCAACATATATTATCACAAAATTCTATATTTTTAAAAGATAATTTAAATTAATTATAAAACATTAAAATGTGTTGAATAAAAGACAAATAACATATACAGGAGAAGTTCTGGAGTATTCAACAACCAATAAAAGAAGGACCACTCAAGAGGAACTGAGACATAATGAGAAGGTGTCATTTGAAAGGTACAATGATATGAGAAGAGCGGCAGAGGTACACAGACAAGTGAGGAGATACATACAGTCAGTGATTAAACCAGGTATTTTACAGTTAATAATAGACACATTAGGAATATCCTGTTTGGATTTGGTTCAAGCACTAGAATCAAAGACCAAATATTACATCGAGGCGGAAGGGCTTAAGGCAGGCTGGGGGTTTCCAACGGGATGTTCTTTAAACTCCTGTGCAGCCCATTACACACCAAATTACGGAGATAATACGGTCCTCAAGAGAGGTTGGTTATATCATTCATTTACCATTTATATTACTTAATATCAATTATAACATTTATATTTAAAATTTTTTACAGATGATGTTATGAAACTTGATTTTGGAACTCACGTTAACGGCTTCATCATAGACAGTGCATTCACAGTGGCATTTGAAGAAAAGTATGACCCGCTGATAAAGGCAACACAAGAGGGAACAAACGTTGGATTAAAAATGGCAGGAATAGATGCAAGAACGTCAGAAATAGGAGCAGCAATACAGGAAGCAATAGAGAGTCATGAAGTTGAAATTAATAATAAGACATACCAAGTAAAGGCAGTGAGGAATTTAACGGGGCATAATATACGACCGTACATTATCCATGGAGGTTAGACATTTTTATAATTATAGATATAATAGATAATTTAAGTTAATTTAACAATAATATTATTATATAGTTATATGTAATAACAACAATTATTATTAAATAAATTAATATTTAAATTAATCAAATAATCAAACAAAAGTAAATCAAACGCAGGAAAATCAGTACCGATAGTGGGAGATACAGGAAGCGGAGATATAATGGAGGAGGGAGACCTGTTCGCAATAGAAACATTTGCAACAACGGGAACAGGAAAAGTAGTTGAAAAAATGGAGTGTTCACACTATATGAAGAATCCGAACTCAGCATACGCACCACTTAGACTGAAGTCGACAAGGGAGATACTCAACTGCATCAACACAGTAAGAAATAAAAAAATAAAAATAAAATAAAAATATTTAGAATTTTTCAACGTTGCCATTTTGTAAAAGGTGGTTGGATGATCTGACGAATAAGAGGGGATCTGTTCTGCTAAGGACATTAGTAGACAATGGGATAGTTGTACCATATCCACCACTGTGTGACTCGAATAACAGTTTTACATCTCAGATGGAACACACAGTGCTTCTTAGGCCGACCTGTAAGGAGATACTGTCAAGGGGAGAGGACTATTAAATCAATGTAAAATAGGAACTTAAATGTAGTAGTAATATAATAAAATGATTATATGATTAAATAAGAGATTCGTGTTGTGTTGATTGTCTATATTGACGGAATGAGTATAAAAATAACAAATAAAATAAAAAGGAACAAATGTGTTGAGATTAGTGTTAGGTATGCAAAAAAATGGGATATTAGAAATTAAATAGTGGGTAAAAACAAAATAACGAATCACGACATTGACGGGGTCAGAAGAAAATAGGTTTAGGAATCAGATTAATTTTAAAGATGAATGAAAAATTAAAAATAATAAAAAAGACATTAGATAAATGTTATAAAACGAAAATTACAACCCATGTTCAGCACGGATGCCCGAGTGGTTAAGGGGGGAGACTTAAGATCTTCTGGTTGAGAGACCGCGTGGGTTCGAACCCCACTCCGTGCAATGCCTTTTACTCTCTAATAGTAACAGGATTCCATATGTTTTTAAGTACATACTGATGGGAATGTTTGGGAGTGGTGAATGTGTGTTTTTTCAGACATGGAAGGTTGGGACATATAGAGATTCTAAGTGTGTAATGTATACACACATAATAAATATTAGATTAAATTAGAGATATAAATGTGTAATTTTAGAATATTTGTTGTAACAAGTTTAGAACTCTGTTGTGGAATCATTGGTTACATTTCATAAGTAAATACATTAAGTTATTAGTATATCAACATAATTAGAATAAATAATCAATAACATTGATAATACCATATACATTTTGTATTTATATAATTAAATGTATCTTCATCTTATTTATATTTCAATGTTATCTACACAATTTATTCTCACAAGTCTACACCCCCATTATAAACAAAGTATTATTAAACATTAACCTAAAAGGTACTCAATAGAAAGTTAATGCAGTATTAACCAAAATCGTTAAAATTGAAATTAAAACCTGCAAAATGTTGTTTAGACAGTCCGTGAGAAACGTGTCTAAATTGTTACCATGTGTCAGAGCAAGCTCAAGAGGATTCTTCACAAGCAAAGTTAATATTACAAAGTCATTGGCACTCGGAAAGAAATTCTCAAGCACTTTAACAACAGAATCCGGAAAACTTCTTCAAGTCGTACAAGGAGAGCTCCACCATGAAACTTCCAACTATGAACCGCCAAACCTAGTTAAGGACTTCCTATCCAAGTCAGGTAAACAAATATACAATATTTACTCTCTAAATTAAATAGATGGAACTATTTATATAATGTGATTAATACTTATTTCATTGATAATATTCATATTATAAACACATCATAATTTAGGCTGGAAGTTCGCAGAAAAGGACGGGGACGTAAATATGACTTTGGAGAAAAAAGTGGGAGGTAAGGAATAAATTAAAAATAAAAAGATTTCATTAACTTAATATATTTACAGACCTCTCGGTAGTGGTTGATTTTCAACTTGTTTCACCATTTGAAGCAGAAGGGGAGGGAGAAACTCAGGCAGAAATGACAGATTTCTCAGTGACAGTAGAAAACCCAGCAGGTCAAGGAGTCACATTTTTCTGCAGCACACTCCAAAACGACGAAAAGTTCAGATATATAATCTGCAACGTCAGAATGTACGCGGACCAGGACGCTAAAAACTCAGTGTCGAGCTACAACGGACCTGAGTTCGAGGACCTGGATGACACACTGCAGAGCAGCTTCGACGAGTGGTTGTCAAGCCTGGGAGTTGACTCGGAGCTGTGCGACTTCATAGACGCCTGCAGCATAGACAAGGAACAAAGAGAATACATGGTATGGCTCAAAGGGCTCGAAAAGTTTCTTTCATCAAAATAAATGAAAATATAAAATTAAAAAAAGAACAAGGAATAACTTTGGTTAAAAGGCATTAATTGATAACTGAATAATGTTTACCTGATAACTTTATATATTAGTTAAGAAGAATCAATAATTGTATGAATAAATATAAAATAAAGTTAGTTTGATGTGAAAAATAAATTTAAATTTTAAATTATGAGAGTTAAGGGGATTATCTACCTGGTTTACCCAGACCCCAGTAATGTGCAATAAGTAGGCTTATTTTAAGTTTAAAGCAGGCAAAATACACGCAAGAAGCTTGCAAAAGATTCAAATGGTAGTTTTAATTGAAAATTTTAAATATCAGTAATATTCCAAAATGGATCGGCTTACCGATCTGCTGGACATCTGCAAAGATATTTCTCAATCTTTCCAGAAAACCGATCCAAATCCAGACCATATTTCGAGAGAAATATATGATTCCTATTTTAAGAATGTAATTTCGTTAGAAGAAGGATCAGAAATAAGATGGAGCATTGAATCTCGGAAGATCTCCAAATTGTTCTCTAACTTCTTCTACGATAAATCAGAATTTTTAAAAATATTCCATGAATTTGTAAAATATATTAGAGAAGATGAAGAACTATCAGTTCAATGTAAAATAAATTCCTTGTTGTTGCTTTTAGTCTCATGTATATTAAACTATAGAACATCGCAAACAGTTTTTAAACTCTGCCCAGATATCGCAGTGTCCATAACACTAGACATACTTGAAAATTTCTCTGAAGAAGACGATTTCATAATCGAGAAATTACTCTTGGCCAAAAGGCTCGAAAATGATCACATAGTAGGAAGAAAGTGCTCGAGGCTCCTCAGAGAGGCATCAACCGACTTCCACATACATTCTCAAGTCAATAAGGCCATAGAGATCAAAGATACAGCTAGTCTTAATACGATCTACAATAGACTCAGGATTCTATCAAGACTTTCAGATGTGTAAGTGATATTTATATTATGATTTTTTTAAATAACAATTTATGTAGGTTAAAATTAAAAAATCTGAGAAATTTGGTAATTTATTCAATTTATGAAAAAAATAAAGAAATGAATGAAGGTCTTAATTTTGACGACCCCTGTTATTCCGATAAATTCAAGGATATTTGCGAACTAAGTAAAAATATACTCACTCACCAAAAAGTATATTTGAAAGTTTCAGGAAGACCAATAGAACTAAATTTCAAACATTCAGGTGTTTATCCATCTTTATCTAAGAATTTGATAAAAACTAGAGACTTTATTTCTAAGTTTCGGACAACCAGGAATATGAACACATGGGAGCATTCATCAGAGGATCATGAGAGTTATATCTATGAATGTTTAGAAGATTACGTGGTTGTTAAAAATTCGGAGGAAACACTTTCAAAATTGTTGTTTATCATAGACATTAGTAGGATTGTTGTTGTTTACGGAGAGTCCAAAAAATTCTACATTTCACTTCTTTCTAAACTCTTTAGAGTCGAGGATAACAAAATCACTAATGTTTATACCGATGATTCTACAGACATTAAGACTTTGATGGGAAATTGGGTGTGTACCGAAGTAATGGGACAGTTCAAATTCAGCTATGGAGTTTTGGCTAGAGCCATGGTTGAAGGAAGATGGCTGATATTTGACTCATACCTCTCAAATTCAATATACAATTTCTTAGTGGATGTTTGTGAGTCAGGGTCCCTTTTCATCAAAGAACTAAACCAAACTATATACGCTCACGAAAATTTCCAGATATTTATACTGAGATCCACATATCCCAGATTATTAAATATGACAAATCTAAATGAATCAAATAATACAAATAAAATATATTCTAATACTGGAATTGAAGAAAGTGAATTTATTGAAAACGATCAGGTTCCAAGTGTGTTAATTGAACCTCCATCAAAAGAGGATATAATAAGGATATGCACGACTCTATATCCGAATGATAAGGTTGAAGAGATTGTATCATTTATATTCAATTTGAATGATAATGTTCAAAATGGATTTGAGGTTTCCCTTATCAAATTGATTAAGTTCATAAATAGAATATGGCTTTATCTTCAACACATGAGGTCGATTTCATTTAATTTAAAAAACAATAAAATAGGAAATAATTATCACGTTCCAGAGAATTTAAAAGGACTCATTATGTTTGATTTTTACAACATATTTGTTGCAAATTTGAATTTGATAGAAATGAGATTAGAGTTAATAAACAGATTAGGAGAATTTTTCAATGTTCATGTTGATAGTTTAGAAAGTATATTTTCATCATTTGAGTTACTTGGATCCTTACTTGGAGATCTTATAAATGGACGTACAACCAATGATCATAATCAATCATCAATGATTGTAGATGGATTTACAACCAGGGAAGAATTGTGTCTACAAAAACAAACTCTTAAGAGTGTGGCTGATTTTACTGGATACAACAACCATGTTTTGAGGATGGTATACGCCAGTTTCATCAGGAACGAACCAGTTCTCCTTGCAGGAGAAACAGGTACAGGAAAGACAGCAATAATACAGAAGTTCGCAGAAATCACTGGAAATCAACTGAAAGTATTTGTTTTCAGCGACGATTCAGATTCATCTGATTTAATAGGTTCTTACTACCCAGTTGAATACGAAGATCAGAATTCTGAATCAGTGGATGTTGAAGAAATCGATGAAAATAATAATTTCAAAAAGAAAAAACAAATAAGATTTCAATTTAATGAAGGAATACTAATTCAGTCTATTAGAAAGGGTTATTGGCTTCTTCTAGACGAGATTAATTTGGCACAGCAAGATTTACTTTCAAAGCTTTATTCACTACTGAATCATGTTTATAATAAAAAATCTTCAAGTTATATTAGAGGATGTTCTAATGATAAGAAAGAAAGAACATTAGAATTGTATGAATACATTGATCAAGAAGTCGAGATAAATGAAAACTTCAGGCTATTTGCCTGTATGAATCCACCAATCATAAGAAAGAATGATTCGTTCCAATTCAACACGGGCAAAAAGGAACTTCCTCATAATTTCTCAAAGATTTTTACAACAATATACGTCGATCCAATCAGTAAGTACGACGACCTTGTAAATGTCGCACATTATTACACCAGGAACCTAACAAAGCAAATAAACTTTAGGGACCTCTGTGAATTCTACCTTAAGATTAAAGATCTTTCAGACAAATGTGAAATTCAAGACGGGTCTTACAAGTTGCCTAATTTTACGTTGAGAAACTTTGTAAGGAGTATACAATACATCGTTAATTCAATCACCAGGGAGTACAAACCAATAACAAACATAGAAAAGGTTATCTTCGACAGTATATATGCAAACTTTATTTGTACACTGGCAAATAATTCTGTTGAGAAGGCTCTAAATCTTCTTCCACCTTACCTCTTAACTCACAATGTTAATTCCCAGAAAAATTCATCTAATCATAATGGTTCAACTAAGTTTATTAACAATTCCTCCAAACAAACAGAGTTATCCCAAAAAGAATACACATACAGTAATTGTGGAAGATACGTCAAAGTATTTGAATACTGGATCAAAATGGGTGAATCGAAATTAAACGGGGAAAGAAAAATGGTTGAAACTATTACACCTGTACAGTCTAATAGTCAGGAATTTGTACTTTGTAATAACAATTCAAAGTATCTACTTAGTTTGGCAAGAATACTTAGTGCAATGAGGGTTCCAATTCTACTTCAAGGACCTACTGCAGCTGGCAAGACTTCACTGGTCAAATACTTGTGTGAAATTACAAATCACACATGTGTTAGAATTAACAACCATCAACACACTGATATAACTGAGTACATAGGACAGTTCCACTACAAAGGTAATTTATAAAAACACCATAAATAATTGTTTAGGTGATAGAATGGTCTTTGAATATGGAACACTAGTCGTTGCGATGAAATACGGCTACTGGGTCATACTGGATGAACTGAACCTCGCTTCATCAGAAATATTAGAATGTTAGAAATTTAGACAATTAATTCTTATTTAAAACAAATATCTATATTTATATAATCAATATTAATTTAGGTCTTAACAGAATACTTGACGACAACAGAGAAATATACATTAGTGAAACAAACGAAGTTATCAAGTGCCACGAAGATTTTATGATATTCGCAACTCAAAACCCCTGTGACTCAATATACGGAGGAAGGAATCAGCTGTCTTCATCCTTTACAAACAGATTTATCCAGATCTTTTTTGATGACATATCAAACGATGACCTCAAGGTTATAATACAAAATAGGTGCAAGATCCCTGTTAGCAAATCAGAAATTGTAGTTGATATTTATGACAAGATAAGACAATTAACAATCAACTCTATGTTATTCCAGAAAAATCAGATACTAATAACCACTCGAGACCTTATAAAATTGTCTAACAGAATAAAGAATGACCTCTATAAAGAATATGTATTGGTCAGTTACTATGCACTAATAGCAGAAAAGTTAAACAAC
>JAQQTN010000001.1:38482-53543 GCA_029379255.1 Theileria luwenshuni
TAAAGAATATGTATTGGTCAGTTACTATGCACTAATAGCAGAAAAGTTAAACAACGTTAAGGAAAAGGAGATGATACTTGATGTGCTCAATAAACATTTCTACCAGAGTAATAACAAGAATAAATTTCATGATAGATCAAATTTAAATAGTTTAAATGGTCACAATTATAATGATAAAAATATCGATGATGCCATTACCACCTCAGATCATATTAAGGACAAGAAAAGAAAGATTAACCAAGGCTATACAATGAATGATATGGATCACGAATATATTGAGCTTCTCAGAAATAGTACTGAATTTCATTTTAACACACTGAAGGACTTTTTTATACAAAACAATTACTATTGGATTGATGGATACACCGATAGGATAGTGTATTTAGTTTTTCAGGCAATATTACACAGAGAACATGTTTTGTTAGTAGGAGATACTGGGATAGGGAAAACAACTATTATTCAGTTGTTGTCTAAGTTCCTGAAAAATAACTTGAACATACTGAACTGTAACCACAATACAGAGTCAGCAGATTTCATAGGTTCAATCACTCCTTGCAACCATGCTGATCATAACAAAAATGAAAGTGAATCATATAATGAATGCCCCAGTCCTTTCAAATGGGTTGATGGTCCAGTTATAACTTCAATGATCAAAGGAGAGTGGTTCCTAATGGACGAAATCTCTCTGGCAGAAGATGCAGTATTGGAAAAGTTAAATTCAATTTTGGAGTTTGATTCATACATAATTCTAAACAATACATTTTCAACAAAGAATGACCAGACTGAAATATACAATGAAAAATCAACTGGTTATAAACATCTAGAAGAGAACTCACAAATAAGGTGTGTTCGTAGTCACGAAAATTTCAGGTTGTTTGCTACAATGAATCCAGGAAATGATTTTGGAAAAAAGGAACTTTCACCTTCGCTTTCAAACCGTTTCACTCAAATATACGTCCCACCAATTCCATTTACTGATTTAAAAATACTATCAAACATAATATCACTACATAACCCAAATAAGGCTGTTGAAACATGGTTTGTTAATTCGGTAAAGGAGATCCTTGATTTCATTTTATCGAACTCCAATTTAGAAAACGAAAATAATATAACAATCAGAAATGTGATAATATGGTCAAATTATTATTTTAAAAAGATGCAAGATGTTGATTTTAATAAATTGTCAACTTCAGATACTGTAAATATTAAGATTAGTTCATTTATAGAAGGTCTCGAAATATCTATACTTAATTCATACAAAACTAAGCCAATCAACCAAACAATTATATATTCAATAATTAACAAGTTTATTCCACTCAAGTATTATCAAACAACTTTGCATACTCAAAATATTGATTTTAATTTGAAGACGACTTTGTCTAATTGCAATGATAAAGTCAATTTCATATCAGTACTACTTGAAGGAAGTCCTGGAGTGGGAAAGACATACAATGTATATAAATTAGCAAAAAGGCTGAGAAAGAAACTAGTTAGAATAAACTTGAATGAATATACAGATTTGAGTGACCTCATAGGAACATACTTTCCACATAATGGTGAAATTGAAGAATCACACAAAGAAAATAAAACGGGATTTAAGTGGATAAATGGACCTTTAATAGAATGCATGGTTAATGGTGATTGGATAATGTTGGATGAACTTAACCTTGCATCCTCTGAGATACTTGAGGGTCTCAATAGTATTCTTGATCACAGAAGAGAACTATACATACCACAGATAAACAAAACCATTAATTGTCACCCTGAGTTTAGACTTTTTGCAACACAGAATCCAGTTACTACAACCAATTACAGGAAGAATCTACCAAAATCATTTCTCAATAGATTCATTAAAGTTATAGTCAATGATTTGAAATACCGAGATTTCCAAACGATCCTTGAAAAAAGGTTTCCAAATCTTACAAAATATTTCGAAAAATACATTAAATTTGTGAACCATTTCAATATTTTCAGCCATTCAGATTCAAATTTTAATTCATACAGAGACCAATGGAATGTTAGGGACTTAATTAACATATTTGATTTAATCAATGGTTATGACGAACAATCTGCTATTAATATCATGATAATGAATAGACTATTCACCAGTATTGAAAATAAACAACATCCTTCAAATATTAATTCTTTGGTTGATTATATTAAAAATAAATTTGATATTGTGCTTACAAACTATTATCCAAAACTATTGTTCAATTGTCTAATTAAAAATAACAAATTCAATGTTAAAGATTATCTTCAGTATTTGAATCAACTTGATACATACAACAATCTGGTTATATTACATCAAATGAAGTTTCCGATATTAATTCTATATGATAAGTCAATAAATTGTCCAATTGAATTAATTAAATCATTTCACAGTTTAATTAAAATAAGGTCACATAAATCCAAAAAACTAAAAATAATTTCAATATATGAAAACTCAGATATCAATGATGTTGTAGGAGGTTATGAACAAGTTAATGATAAATTCTTTTTAAACAGCATAACTGAATCCTTTCAACAAATTGATTCATTATTGTCAAACAACAAACAAACAATGGAGTTGTATCAAAAATTAAAATTGGATTATTTAAATGAACAAATAGAGATTAATGATATTAAATTACTAATGATCAACATATTGAACAATGAAATATTCAAAAGTTACTTGAATGATAAAAGACACAATTTAGTCAAAATGATGATCTCAGAATTATTAAAAAATATAGAATTATATATTTCACTGATTAATAAAAGTAATAAGTCGGAAAACATCAATTTCAAATGGGTAGATAGTGATATCATTAAATGTGTCGAACAAGGGAATTGGCTACTCATTAAAGACGTACACATGATTTCATCATCATTGATCGATAGGCTCAATTCATTACTCGAACCAGCAAGTAATTTTATAGATATATTTATTTAAAGCTAATTATATACACACTTATATAATATTTTAGGAACAATAAACATTAACGAATGTGGATATTCTAGGAAAATAATGGCTAAGAAGGAATTTAGAATATTTTTTAGTGTAAATAAGGATCATTTAGACAAACTCTCAAATGCCTTTGTAAACAGGTGCATCCAATTGGATTTAAATTCTTACAAATTTATTCACCATTCAAATCACATTATTCTAGATGATATTATGGATTATATTTTGTCTAAAAATCAACATTTGTTACAATACAAAGGAAAGTTGAATTTCAAAATGAATGAACTTTACAGTGTTATTAATACCATTACTAAACTAAACGAGAATTTTATGGATATCAAATATAAAAAGGATTTGACAATAATGGGTTTGTTATTCTTGTTGATGAATAAGATACACAATTTGGATAAGAAATTTATTTTATATTTGGTTAAATGTTATGAATTTTTACAAAATTTGAGGACCTCCTTTTTGTTGTCGTTAGATTATTACAGCAACAATTTGATTAACAATTTAGAAATAAGAGAATGTGGATCTAGAATAATTGATAGTTTATATGAACTCAATTGCAATGAAATCACACTATTATATGATTCTGTTGGACATTTATTAAACAATATGTCAACAAATAAAATTTCAGAATTGATTTCAAACATGTTAAATTCCTACATCAATATTTATAATGACAAAGATATTCCTTTGCTTTGGTATTTTAATATTTACAAAACTCTAAATGTTGAAATTGAAAATACACAATCAGGTTATTCAAATGATTATGAATTATTTAAGTCATTGTTTTTCAATCAAGACATTGATATGGACATAAATAATATAAAGATGTTTTTACTATTTACTAGACAAACTCCAGAATTTAAACAATTAATAAGTCATAACGGTCAATCTTCTAATGAATTTGTGCTTACAAATTTGAATTCTTTGTTCTTCTACAAGTTTTTGGAAATTTTCAATACGAATAATAATTCAAGGACCAATATTTCACTATTTTCAATGTATATCATTCAGAAGTTATTCCATGAATTTAAATATTCAAAATACGATCAAATTATTGACTTTAATGTTATTGAGTATTATAACATCGAATTTAAAAGGAACAATAATGATAGTCTCAAGATAACTGACCAAGAACTAACAATAATGAACTCTCAGAATTCAATAAGTTACATCTACAACATGAATAACTGTTATGAAGACAATATACACATCTTTTATTTAGAAAAATTCATTATGAAAAGAGTAGTTTTTGTTACTGGACTTTTGTTTCACAAATATTTGGTTGGGGACGGATCAATTACAATGCTTAAGAATTATATTTCAAATATATCTGATTTATGTGACAAATGGCTTTACAATATTGGAGATTTTCTGAAACGATCAATAATCAAAATATGTGGAAATATTATTTTATACTACGAATCAGAGAGTAACAAAGAATCATTTGTCTACAGAATACTTTTTGATGTATATGACCTATATAACCACTATTGTACTAACAATTCAAATTATTCAAATTCAAATGATCTTGTTAATTACTTAGAATTTATGTTGTTTGGAAACACTAGAAATAAGACATCCGAATGTAATCACACTAGACAAGACCAAAATATGTTAACCATGAATGAGGATTGGGATCTGGCATTTTATCTTATCAATATGGACAGAACTAACAACTTGAATAATCTTAAAGAAAATATAAATAATCTTAAAACCATAGAATATCTCAATGGGTTTGTTTACACTGAAAATATAATGGTATTTCAATTTGTACACATGCATCATAACATAGAGTACATTTCATCCATTACAAGACTAACAGGATTTGAGATTGATCTTAAATCTATAATCAGATACATTTACATAAACATAAGCTCATTTGAAAACGGAAAAGATCATTTAAATAGTTCGAATATACATATAGATGAATTAAAAAATTTTATCAATAATTGGTCTAATGTCATGTTAAATCAAAATAACAATAAGGCTATGACGAACTTGTTAAATGTTTCGTTCAATGTCCTAAATCAGCTAATGAATATTTTTAATAACATTCAACAAAGAACAATCGATATAAAAAGGATATCAATTAACAATTTGTTCAATAATTTGATTCAATTTAGTTTGATGATTATTCCCGATCTTAACAATTATATTTCAAGATTGGAAATTGAATTTAAAAACCAATTTAGATTGTACGAAATTGATTCATTCAAAAAGGTTTACAAAACTTTCAACATTCTAGATTCAATTACATTCGGATATGCTTTAAATAACGAATATATCACAGATCACATAAAATCATTATCACATGAAATAACAGATAGCTGTGTTGCCATAGATGCAGTCAAAGAGCTCGAAAATAATTTCCCAATTATAATTGAGTTTGTTAACGAATACAACCATTTCAAAGAAAAGTACCTTAATTTATCGCAACTCCAAACATTGGACATTTGCAATATTCATGAAAATAAGGTTGAAGGAATCTCCAATTTCTTGAAACATATAAGAATTAAGTATTATAAAATAAATTCAATAATTGAATATCCACTGTTCACAATTCAATCAATCATATTCAATTACAAATTGATAAAATTAGACAAAAATAGAAAACAGGCTATGGAACAAACCAATGAATTCAAATATCACTTTAACTTTAACATCTCTAACAAAAATATTATTGAATTGACCAAGATGATGATGTATAATTATAAAAATGACAAATCACAATTCGTCAGACTTCTTGAATTATATCTTTTCCATATTCTTAACCATAAAAGAAACTTTAATGATTATACTATTTCAACCAATAGATTTCACAATTACATAGTCATTT
This sequence comes from Theileria luwenshuni, assembly GCA_029379255.1. Taxonomy (NCBI): domain Eukaryota; phylum Apicomplexa; class Aconoidasida; order Piroplasmida; family Theileriidae; genus Theileria; species Theileria luwenshuni. Next base: position 44,275 of record JAQQTN010000001.1, read on the forward strand.
TAATATTCAACTATATCAAAAACACGAAAAAATCAATTAAAAGTGATTCGAACTACAGAATAGAATATAGATTGAATAAACTACAGAAACAACTATTAAACAAAATATCTGAAATTGAACAGGATAATGATTTTGACAGTAATGATTCTGATGAACTTAATGAAACAGGAATTATATTTAATAATGATCTTATAGTTAAATCATTTATTAATGAATCGGATTTTGTAGTTAAAGATAAGTTTGATTTAGAAAGATTTAAAATTTTGGTAAGTAAAAACACTTATAATTTAGATATTTAAAATTCATTTTATTAATAATTATTCAGTCCTGTGTTCATTTAAAGATGCTATTAAATCAACAAATAAACCACAAATATAACAATCTCTTACAATTGACCCTCTTTTACCAATTCATACAAGATTGTAATTACAAATCATTGATTTTTGAAAATGAGAAACCACTGATATCACATGTTCAAATGGTAATAGATGATATTAAAAATGACTTATCATTTCTTATGATTAACTACGAAGATTATCCTATAGTCACCGAAACACAATCATTCGTAAGTTATTACACATTTATAAATATTTATATTTAATATATATTGATGGAAATTATTAATTTAAATTAACAATTATTATAGATTGATAATCTAACAAACATTAATATCAAAAGGGTCATTAAGGATTGGAATATTACATCATATTTACAAAACTTGAAGAACAAATTGGAAAAATTATTACCTTTATCAAAGTGTGTTCAAGGAACAAACACTAAGAAACACCTGGTTATTGTTGAACAATTAATGGATGAATACAACAGTAGTAAAATAAACTATCTTCGTAATTATAACCAAGTTGTATTAGACAACCACAAAATAGTTCTATTTAACAACCTGTTCGTTGATTTATTAATTATTTTGGAATGTTATATTATTAATGGATTCAATAATCATAAACAAATTGAATTAAATGAAACCAAAGATCAAATATTATCATATTTGTTCAATAATAACATCTTAAACCTGTTATTGTTCAAACCTGTTATGAACACTATCAAGTTAATAATTCCAGAATCCGGTATGAAAAGCCAATTGACCCAATTATTTGAATACATTATTTACTTCACAAAGGATTATCACAAAGAAGTAGAGAAATATATAGAAGAACTCGACAAAGATTACAATGAAAATGTAAAGTCTTACAATAACATCAATGAGGCAAACATTAAAAAACTAACAACTAAGTACTACGAAGGGCTAAAAATAAACTTTATAAATCTATATACTTCAAAACTGTTAATAATGAATTGGAATGTTAAAACCGAAAATGAAATCAAAGGAGAACTCTCATTGATGATAAGGAATAACTACGAATATGTTGTTGATAATTCAAAGGTAATTTTCAAAATAAAATATAAATATACAGGACCTGAATCAACTTCAATACAAAAGAATACTTTCTTCTATAATTGATCAGTTGACAAATACGGATATATTTAAAAATGACGATCACATTTCAAATAAAAAGGTAAGTCAAAATAAATTCAACAATTTATCATTATTATTTGGATTTAATTAACAAATTTACAGAACATGGAAATACAAAATCTATTAAACTATAATCATTTCGAGATTGTTGATGAAGACAAGGTTGTTCAATTTTACGAAGAATCAGATAGTTGTTTAACTAAATACAATGATTACATAAATAGGTCACTTAACTATCTATTTAGATCATTAAATATATTGTTCAAGCTTGGATATATTAAAACCAATTCCAATGATAAAAATGAAGAATTCAATATCGATCTGTTTGACAAAATAATAAACAAAAAGACATTAATTGTTATTAATCATATCATCAGCACGGTACATCACAAGGTTATGAACCAAATAAAAAAATTCAAAGAAGATAGATTGGATATTGTAGTTTCTGAAATTAATAAAAAAGGAAACAAACCAATATCAGTTAAAAATTTGAGAAAATTAATAACCCTAATTTCGGAATTGGAATGTAGTATAAACCAACAAGTTTCAGGCAGTAAATATGGATTATATGTTCAATCTAACCAGAAAACAAACAAATTCAAATTTGATAACATAACTGAAATAAATAACACATTGAAGTTAACAGAAGATCTAAACAAATATTTAAAAAGCAGTTTTGAATACACCCATATTGAATATCCAGCATTTGAATGTGACAGCAACCAATTACCAGTAAGATCAGATTGGTTAAGCAATGTTATTTATTACCTAGAACAGATCGAATGTTGTTTGAATAAAATGACAAATAATGTGATATATTCAAACTCAATAAAAATAATAAGAAAAATCAAATCAATGTTAAACCATGAATGCAATAACAGCAAAACTGTTATATTTAATGATCATGAAGTAAATTGTGACAATCTTGAACTGGATGAGGAACGATTTGATATACAAGGCCATAAAATGATTGATTTGTGTGAATTTGTCAATGAATTTGTTAAATTTATAGAACTTTTTATACATATCAAACCCAAGAGCGATGATGAACCAACTACAGAACAAGGGACAGAGTACATAGGTGGAGTTGGACTTGACGAAGGAGAAGGAATAAAGAATATTTCTAAAGAAGTTGGTCAAGATGAACTTAATTTAGAGGAAATGACAAATAAAGAACAAAATGAAGTTAAAGATAAATTATCGGAACAAGGAAACATTGATTTTGATTTTAATGACGATAACCAGGAAATCAATTGTGAAGATATTAACAATGAAGAACTAGATGAACATAGAGATACAGAAGACAATGAAATTGAAGATGATTATAGTTTCGATAAGAGTCAAAAAGATGATACAAAAGATAATGATTTAGAAGGAAATGAAGAAGTTAATTTGGAACAAGGAGATGATTATGATACTGAAGTGAATCAGCAAGACGCAGATCAGTATGAACCGAACAAAGATGAATTAGACGGGTACAAAGAATCTGAATTCAAAGATGATGAACTTAATAATCAAACAGAAGAAGAATTAGCTAAAGAAGAGGAAGAATTCTTTAAAAAATTAGAAGAAGAGTTGGACAATGAAGAGATAAACCCAGAAGGTGAAGAACAACTGGAATCTGATGATGAAATTGGGTTTGAAAATGAAGAAACCTTAGAACAGGAACAATTTGATATTGATGAAGATGAAAATGAACTAGAAAACGAAGACTTAGACCAAGAAAGTAAGTTTAATAAAATGGACATGATGACGCAAGAGGCCGCTGAACTAAATCTGATGGTGGTATCTGGTATCGTCTGATCCACAATATACATATTAAATATTAGAATAACTATATGTATTATGCAATTTAATAATTAATGGAAATAAAATATTTAGGATTGTTTAATAATACCAAAAGAACAGTAGAATCAGACGAATTATATGGATTTCCAAACAACAGGTAATAAAATCAATATAATGAAATAAATTAATAATTAATCAGATTCGATAACTTCATAAATGATCTGGAACAATTCAATTTGAACAATATGGATCAAAGATATGACAACAATACCAACATAAATTCAAATCTATCTCGTCAGTTCACAGACAAATATCAACCTGGAGATTTTGATAAGCTGGAAGAGGGCAATGAATTGGAAGAAATGACAAATGAATTCAAAAATAATAAAATGGAACAAAGAGAACTAAAGGTTATCAAACAATCTAAATTAAACAGGGAAACCAATGAGTCAGATCTCCATGAATTCCACAATGAATCTCAAGGAGGAGAATCAATGCAAGGATTGAGGTAAATAAATTAGATATCTTTAAATATTATAAACTTATTAACTAATGAATTTTTAGTAACACAAATATTGAGGATTTAAAAGAATTAGAAAATGAACACGAAATGAATGTAGACAAAGAAGAAAATACAACTGACAAATTGATTGATGAAATTAGACATGAAAAAGAAAAACTATCTAGAGAATACGAAATTCAAGAATCAGAAATGGATTTAGATAAAGATTATGAAACTGAATTAAAGGATGAAAATGACAACATATACATAAACAATGATTTATTAATAAAGAATCAACAATTTAAACTGGATCAAATATACTATTTGAAACAAGAGAACAAGGATCATGAATTACTAGTTGATTTTGAAAAGGTAGAAATGAATGAACTATCACATTTGTCAAACAATCTCATGAATCACCTAAGGTAAGTGATTTAACATCCTATTAATTTGTTCAAATCTAAACAATCAATCATAATTCAATCAGGATGATTCTCCAATACAACCAGATAAACAGTCTCAAGGGATACTATAAACACGGGAAGAGAATCAGCATCAAGAAACTTATGGTATTCATAGCCACAAATTATCAGAAGGATAAAATTTGGCTGAAGAGGCTGAAACCAACCAAGAGAAACTACTACATACAAATAGCCATAGATAACACCAAGAGCATGTCAAAGATATCAAAAATATCAGTTCAGACCATTCTTATAATTTATGAGGTAAGATATCTAAGATGTCTCATTTAAATAACTGAAATGATAAACCTTGTTAACAAATGTATAGGCCATAAACAAACTAAACGTTGGAACACTTAACATAATCAAATTTGGAGCGTAAGTTTATAATTAAAACAAAAATCTAAAATACTGAAACAAACTTACAATTTAACAGGTATAAACCTGAGATCATACTCAACAACAAACAGCTTAGCTATAAAAGGAACTGGATGAGTAAACTGACCTTTAACGAGGAAAGCAAGGACTCTTACGAGAACGGACTTATTTACCTCTTCCAGTTTATTCTCTCTCAAAGCGACTTTATAGCTTCAAAAAACAAAATTCTGATTATAATAGCAGACGGAAAATTTAACAAAAACAAAGCCAGAAAGTACATAATAAACACAATAAACAACAATGTGGTCCCGTTACTTGTAGTCCTGGACCCACTAAACAACATCACGACCATGAAACACATCATAAACAAAGGTAATAAACATACACATCTATTATATGAATCATAAATAATTTAACCTTTCTAATTTTAATACAGATGGAAATGTAGTTATCGAAAACTACCTTGACAACTTCCCTTTTCCTTATTACTCAATAATAAACAACATAAACAAATTACCAAATATACTCTCAGATTTGTTAAGGTATTTTTCAAAAAATAAATAATAATTAATAAAATCTATAGACAGTGGATGATGATTTGCAACAGAGTCTAGTCAGACAGCAGAGAGATATGCAGAGAGTGCAAAACTGTATACGAAATTATCCAAAAAACAAAAAACTAAAGGCAACAAGAAAAAAATAATATTATAAAATGAAATTATATGGATATTTAAAAATCTCATTATACTTATATGTTTTATATTCCTCTAAAATAGGGAGTAGGGTCATCAGACCAAAAAAACTACACAGTAAGTTATAAATAGTTATTAAACACATAAATAGCAAAAATATATCTATAAACAGGGGCAAGCTATCTGGAATCCAAAACGCCAATTCTGAAAGCTATGCAAATACTAACTGGATCCGAAGATGGAAAGAAAGAGGAGAACTTCGGGGGAGGGAACCTGGGAGCCTACTATAACTTTATGTACCCAGACAACACCGATTATCCTTGGGCATGTATTTGCAGCGGAGAAGATTTTAATTTGTGGTTAAAAAAGGAACTACCTTACGTAAGGTGTAGGAACCAAGAGGACCTATCCATTCAAGACATACAGGCCAACTGTGATCCCAAGAACGTGGCCAACTACCAAGACACCGGTTTTTACGTAGTATAATCCCATTTTAACAAAATGTGTAAATGATTTGACAAGGAATCCGGTGAGTTCACAGTCTATTAAAAACTAAACAATGAAAGACAAAATAGACCGTTCAAAGTTTATAACAAAATAAAACAATATCAAATAAGAAGGTTTAAAGTCATTTTCAAGGTTTAATTAATAGATTATTTATTATATTTCTAATTGTGTAGGGATGGTTAAGAATCTTATGACTAATGCCAGAGAGTGCGAAATAAATTCAGATTTAATATAGAATCATGGCCATTAAACTACAAACTAAATATTTTATTTTACTATTATTTTTCCAATCAACCTTGACCAGCACCAAGCATTCGTCACATGAGTTTTCTAATTCACGTAAGTTTACACCTACTATAGAATCTTGGATTCTTTATATCCATTCAACTTATTTATTCATTATAAATATTTTAAAATATAAATTTTAATATTTTAACTAATTAAAACGCACAGTGACCGCATTGAGCTTCCTGGAGCTGGGCAACCCTATCTTGACCGCCATCGAGGTCGTGAAAGGAGGTTTCGATGGAAAGAAGGAAGAAAACTTTGGAGGAGGAAATTTAGGGGCTTACTACAACTTTATGTATCCTGACAACTCAGACTACCCGTGGGCTTGCGTTTGCAACGGGGAGGACCTCAAGCTCTGGAAGAAGAAGGAACAGCCCTACGTCAGATGCAGAAACCAGGAAGATCTTTCATTGCAAGATATTCAGTCGAATTGCGACCCTACAAACGTTTCAGTTGACCAGGACTTATGGAAGGGATTCTACTTCATGTAATCGTATTTAAACAGTAAAACAAGATTTTAAAATTAAAAAGGTAATCGTAAAGATAAGATTTTTAATTCAAATTTCATAAATTATTGAATAATTTGATTTTATTGAATACACCTATAGGATAGTGTGTGTTCCATACAAGTAAAACAACCCTATTAATAAACAGAAAATAACAGCATTAACAACAACAAAATAATAATGATTATTGTTAATAATTGATTATAAAATCATTTCATGAAAAGAAGATACGAGTGGGTCCTGGTGGGAATTGGGCCTGTTGTTACGGTGCTCGTGAACCTGCAGTCTGCCAGACGGCGGAGCGCCAGCTTTTCTCTGCTCTGTTGCCAGCCTGGAGCGTTCCGCCAAACCACACCAGCCGTGAGTTCCAGCCTACACTAGCGCCCACGGCCGACTCCGGCGCCTCGCAGACAGGCGCGCTACGCGCCGACGCCAGACACAGCCCCTCATGTCCGCACTCGTGCCCCAAAAGTTACAGCAATAAGCCGGGCGTAGTAAATACCCCTATATTTATGTGGAGTGGGAATTTTTTACAAAAAAGTGTCACAGCCCTATTTATTCAACATCCATTATTTCTCATTATTTCTACCTTTATTACTTCCATTTTTTATTATATCAAAGATTAATGTATTGTAATTGTATTTACTCATTCTTATGTTCAATTTATGGCTATTTCATTATTTTTAATGGCCGATGTCGTTTTTACATCAATTCACTTATTCCTTCAAATTTCCATCCCTTCCATCAATAAACTAACTTATAATCATTATAATTTATTTTTATTTTACTTTATTCTTTCAATATCTTCATTTTCTACCTGAACTCATTCATTCCAACAATACCACCTACACACTACATATCCCATTATCTCCCAAATTCAACAACCAATCACACACATATCTATCACATATTGTAAACTCTAATTTTATTTATTTTTTGTACACATTTTTACATTTATTTGGAATCTATTAACAATTATATTGACAGAATCTTGTACCACCTAACCCGTCCTTATGATTCCTAAATTATAATTTACACCTTACTCTTATTATTGTTATTATTGTTATTTTTAATTAAATTAATAATAATAATAATAACAACAACAATAATAATAGTAATAATAATTCATTTATAATCTAATCTGTAATCTTACCCGCAGCTATTAACTTTTGTATTCCATTTGCTATCTTCGGATCCTGCAGATACTCTCCCATTGTCGACGGATTTTCTGATATCTTCTTCAATATAAGTTGGAACTGTGGATCTCCCAGTATTTGCATCACTTCCGGGTCCGACATCGCCTGTTTATACTGCTGTTCATCCACTTCCGAGCTTCTACTCATCTCTTGTATTTTATTCAAACACTAATAAATTATTGTTATTATTATCGTTATTGTTGTTGTTTATATAATTGTTATTAATTAATGATAATAATCATTAATTAACTAATTATTTACATAATAACAGTAATAGTTAATTGGAATATTAAGTATTAAATATCCCTTACGTTGTATTTTCCCTGTAGACATTCGTTGTTCGTTGGATCTAATTTAAGCCCCTTATCGTATGCATCCATTGCCTTGTGGTACTCCTTCATCAACACGTGTAAATTCCCCTTTCTTCCCCATGCCTTTACAAAATTAGGGTCCAGTTCCAATGCCTTGTTACAGTCCTACATATTATTTGCACATCTCAAATTAAATTCATTAATTGTAAATTATAATCTTATATATCTAAAATAAACATCATTCTTACATTTAAAGCAGATGGATATTCACACAATTTAAGCAATGCTGCTGCTCTATTCGAGTACAACTTTGGATCATTTGGATTCCTTTTAATTGCTTCATCATATTCTACATAAATTATTTAATTTTACTAAAAAAAATGTACCTTTTTTAGCCTCTGGAAACTGAAACTCCTTAAAGTATTTATTCCCTTGCTCTCGGTGCTAATTGTAATCATTAAAAGAATCAATAAATTACCTTCTCTGCCAAATCCGGGTCCAAGTAAGCTTCCTTTTCCTTCTTTTCCTTTAGTCTTTCTAAATCCTTTAACAGACTTCTTGTCTGTCTATTATTGTTCTCAATAAGCGACTTGTGATAGCTAGCTATGGCTTCATCGTATTTTTCCATCTTGGTATAACAGCTAGCTAGCCTATTATAAATCTAAACAATTTTATTAATAATTTGTATAATTATTTTTAGAATGTGTTAATGTTAATAAATTAATATTTGTAAAATTATTTTTTGAATTTGTTATTGTTAATATAAGTTAATATTTATATTTATAAAGTCATATAAATTCTTCAATTACCTTTGAAACTACAGTAAAGTCTGCCATCACATCGTATCTTCTATCAATCGCGTCGTTACATGTTTTAATACACCTTTCATAATCTCCCATTTCCAGGTATACTGCAGCTTTATTATTTTCCAGCAGTAAATTATCTGGGTCCAGTTCCGATGCTTTATTATACATTTCCAGAGCTTCTTTAAATTTTTTCTGTTTGTATAGATTGTTTCCTTCCTCTTTAAATTTAGTCGATTCCTGATTATTTTTATTATTTTAATTATTTGTTGTTTACATGTTGTGTTGGTGTTAGATTTTCTTTGGGTTCAGTTTTTTCTGGTTCTGGTTTTTTGTCTGCTGGTG
>JAQQTN010000001.1:53643-63687 GCA_029379255.1 Theileria luwenshuni
GTTAGATTTTCTTTGGGTTCAGTTTTTTCTGGTTCTGGTTTTTTGTCTGCTGGTGTTTCTCTTTTATCGGTTGGTGCCATCATTCCGATACAGGCCATCAGTCCATCTCTCATTGCTGGATTCTGAACAATTATATTTATGTTTCGTTCATACCGGGTCTGTTAACAGTTGCTGTAATGAAGCAGGATCATGGTTCATCTGACAAATTAGCCTTGCAAGCTTAGATGCGTATTGCGGGTCTTCCTCCTGGTATTTCATCAGTTTTGCATTTCCTTGAATCATTTGAGACACCATCAGCAGTGTTTGAATGTAAGTGTCGGATTCTGAAAATAAATTTTGAAAGGATTTAATAAGTACTGTCATTTTCAACTTCCACAAGTGCCTTTTTGAGGGATTCATTTTCAGGGTCATAAGAAAGACCTAAGGTTAAATTACTTATTAGATTAAATACCTGTTTTATAGGTTTCTTTTGCTTTCTCGCGATTTCCCAGTTTATATTCACAAAAACCTCTTCTTGAATATCCCTAAATTTAATTTCCTATAAAGAAATAGACTCACTTTTGGCCAGTCTGGCTTTAATTCGATACATTTATTGGCGTCCATTAAAGCTTCTGTGTACATAAACAAAGAAGCATACGCTCCGGAACGATTAGAGTAAAGAATATGGTCGTCTGGGCTTAATTGGATGGCTTGTGTAAAATAATCGACAGCCTGTTTGAAATTTCCAGCTTTGAATGCATTGTTGCCCAGGGTCTTCAAATCGCTCATTTTAGACTAAACTGAAATTAACAGATACAAATTTCTAATTGATCTAAGTATATATTCTATTTTAAATGGTAACAAGATCACTGTTTTAGACACTAATCAATACCCCAGATAGATGAATGAATATATAAAATATACTTAAGCAATCAAATTATTTTACACTAAAATTTACAATTATAGTTCATTTTATCTTTATTCTAGATTGGAGAGAACAAAATTATGTACAAAACCCACCAATGTGTCGTTCTCTATGGAATCCCTGATTTTTCTAAAGAGCATTTCGTACATCCATGTGTTATGAGCCGATAAGATCATGTACCCGGTCATTTCATTGCAACCCAGAAGATGATTCACATAACCCCTGGACTCCTTCCTTATCGATTCATTGTGAATCCTTACATTAACCTGGTCCGAGTACACACTGTCCTTCAAATCCAAGTAATTGTTGGTTGTATCCTTATAAACTCCATTTACGAACTTACAATTTTCACCTAACAAATTCATTACGCTCTCTAGGTCTAAATCACTGTCAGATGTGGATGGAAAGTTGAAATAAAGAGCACGACCAGCCTTTGATAAAATCTGAGGATAGGGAGAAACAACAACGTCTATTCCCAGCAGCACTGCCTGCAGAACCTCTAAAGGAGTTCCAGTTTTAAGTTGAAGTATTCTAAGTTTATCTTCTTTATTCTCCTGTATCATTCTACTTATGGCCTCTTGACGATCAGACAGAGACTCTCCGTATCCAAATCCGCAAAAATCCAAGGCTGGAAAATCCAGATCTGGTTCCCTGTCTATCAAGTCATGGACGGTTTGAACCAGATGTGTAGAGTTTGAACAATCCTTTAGGGTTTCAACGAAGGAGTTATACTTCATCTGTGCCCTTTCTCTCTTTTTTGAGCTCCATTTGCTGCGATCGACTAAATTTAGAATTTCAAATGGAATGATAGACATTGAAGGTTTAATTAAATTTAGAATTTTCCTAGATGTGTCTTCAGTCAGGAAGTACTTCTCACTGTCAACAAAATAGGCAAATTCATGATTTTCGATTTTAATGTTATCAACCAGTAGATTCCGAAAAGTTATCAGAGTAATTGCATTTTTATAGTCTACAAAGGGGATTAATGTTGAATCATTTTTAGATTCCTTTTCATATTCTTCTATCATTGGTAAACAGGGCAGTAACGATGAATATGAAACACACAAAAACAGCTTCTGTTGAATTTCAGAAAGGTAATCGGTAGTTAAAACATCTGGTAATAACATTTCACAAACAAAGGGGCAACAAGGAGTATTTAACTCTGACATTAACAAGCCCCTTCTATAACATGATCGAGGTGAATGTGTGTGAGAAATAACAAAAAAATCCTCTTTACAGTTAGGAATGGACATTATAGATACATTAAATTAAATAAAATTGAAACAGGATAAAAATGATCTGGTAAAAAAGTCGGACACAACAGCACAACTAATGATTAAAATTCAATAAAACATTAATAAAAAATAAATCAAATTTATTTAAAACTATAAGATATGACTAATTTGAATGATCATTTCTCATTTTTTGATTCATTTTCAGAATTATTAGCCTTTGATTCCAGTTCCATTCGTAATTTCCTATAAAACATTTATCTTTTAACGGATACCTGAGTTCATCTCTTATATGAGTTAAAACCCTCTCCTTATCACTTGCGATTTTTTCCTGTATGATTATAATAGATATTCGAAATACATTTTGATATGCGAATCCGGTTGTATACATAGGCGATACATCTTCCTCTAAACCCAAAGCCATTCTGACTTTTAGTCTTTTTTCAGATTCCATTCTCTTGTTATAAAATACCTTTTCGGTCTAATAATTCATTATATGAGTATTAATACACACCCTTCTAAAAGCTTCTTCCTTATCTACACCTTTATTCATGAGACTCAGTTGATACGCTACAAACTGCATAACCGGATGGTCATATGTGTATTTGTCGAATCCTAAGTAATGAATGAAATTATAGAAGTTACCCTTCTGGAATTCATTCTCAGGATTGTAACAACCCTCGAATCTTAGATGAGGATACTTGTTAAGAAGAGTTTTTATCAATGGAATATAAGGATTTCTTATAACCTTTTCGGTGAAAAATAAATTCCTCGTATTAAGAGGAGGGTGTTGTTCCACCTGTGTACGATTATAACGAATAATAATAAAATATTACCCAATCCATCCACCGAGGTCTTTTATAAGTTCCACTCTCTATTAACTTCCTCATTCGATCAAGAATGTCCCACCTCAGCCTTCTTCTAATGGCGAAGTTTGTTCCAGTAAACTAATGTGTAAAAATGACTTGAATAATCATTAACACTTACATGAACTGCCCCTTTAGGCATTTTTTAATGTACAAATAAAATTAAATCATAATGTGAATAGAATCAAAAGTAATAAATATCTGTTTTAGACAGTGGTGGTGATGACTAGGTTGTTCAATTTCATAATTTATTTCCTCACACATTTTCTTAAAATTTTAATATATTGTTTTATTTTCAATTTTAATCTATATTTGTAAAATATATAATGTCTAAATTGAAGATTTTTGCAAATCTTCCACCTTACAATTATCTATCAGATTTATACCAAAGTGACCCTCAAAATACAGAGGTACCTAATATTTCTAAATATATATAACATTCATTTCTTAGTCGGATGATTCTTCTGTTACTGATCTCCCTCATTCTTCCGATGAAATCAGTTTGTTGAGTGATCTGTTTTTCAACCTTAAAACCACTACTAAGACTGATTGGAGCAACATAAATATCGAAAGAAGACATGATTCTAAATTCTGGGCCGATGTTACTCATAATTTTGGATTTGACATATTAAAATCGGTTTTCAGCATCAGTTCTTCCTACTTCGACAACCATGACTCAACTACTTATCACATTAAATCTATTTACGGAGACCATTTGTGTCCCGGATCTAACTATACGATGACTCTCAAGAATGAGGTGGCTTTTCACCTCTTGGCTGGAATGATTGAGAATAGAATTCCCGGATCTCTCAGACTAATTATCAGAGGAAATGGATACAGTTTCTTTGAGAATCGCATAAACGAGCTTTTGTCCAGTAAGGATGTTAATCAGGAGGCTTTGTGTCACAATATGAATGCTCTGGTCACACTCTTTCCCTATCTCATAGAGTATAAATCAGTATGTTTGCTTTATCACTTATCACTTAGGTTAACATAGCTAACGTTTGCTTCAAGTTTGTATCTTCCAAACTTTGGAAGTACATGTGGGCTTATTTGGGAGTAAAGTTGAAGACTGAGTCTAATGTCCATGACGAAAAGATGCTACTCACATTTCTAGAACTTGCATCTACAGTTCTTTACGGTTCAAGAGGCCCCGGATTCATGGAAAGACTAAACACATCTTCCTCTTCTTACTTGTGGAACTCCATCATTCCCCTGATCTCCTGGAGCACTGAAAAGAAAATACTTTGCAGGATTATATCTTTTGTGGCTGATATTTTTCTAATGTGTCTCTCAGATCGGTGTCACGAGACCATACCTAAGGACGCAATCAAGGTTCTTAAACACAACGTTAACAGATGCCTCGAGAGGGCTAACGAAGAGGGGTTAGAAACCATGGAACTAATATCTAACAAAGATTTTAACACCTATCACTCCAAACAGTGTGTTTCGATGTTACAGACCCTCGATAAAATTTTAGATTCAAAACCAAAGGTAAATTGTCTTTGTTATATCAATTCAATGATTTTGTGACTTTGATAAAATTTTAGGATCCGGGTAATAGTATTGAACAAATCTACGAACTCTCAACTTTGGGGGCTTCCAGACTCATCGTCCCTTACAACTCCAAAAACATTTTTGAACCTGAGCAGCCTAAGAAAAACGATGGCTTCTCAGGCTCAAAAATATTTCCAAGAGTTCTACCCTGCTTTAATTTCGAATGTGGTCGTGTTTATCACATAGATCTCCCACAGTTGCACTTGGTAAACAACGACAAAGTAAACTTTTTTTACTGCCCAAGGTTTTTAAATATCTCTTTATACTGTTTCAGGTGTGGAATCCCGAGTTACTGCAGCCAGCGTTGCTACGAGCAACACTGGCAACTGTGCCACAAGGAGGTATTCTCTTAAGCTTAACACATTTTAGGTGTGTCCCTATTTCATGAACTTTCCAACTTTTGCCAAGTACTTCCCGAAATCTGAGATGGATATACTGTGTACTGTCCAGGATTCCAACTTTAATTGTGTTGAAAATGAATCTAAAAATAACTGGAAACTGTTATTTTAATGATTACTAAAGTAAATTTAAAGATCCGACAATTTTGAATTGATCCATAACAATGGAGCCAGATCATCCTTACCAACATCATTTTGACTATCCCATGATTATCGGAATCCTGAGATTTCATTTGGTAATTTATTTTTAAAATTAAATTATCATTTATTCAAAAATTTAAAATTTATTTAAAATAAATATGTTTAGGAATCTCGGGATCAAACCATCTAAAATTTTAATTAAAAAATTTTAAATCGTGAAATCAATACTAGAGGCCTTCCAAAATGGCATTTGACAGATCTGGCATGATAATGCATTCTTTTCAGGCCCTTACAGATGGGTTTGATCCGCTTGATTCTAGATCTACACACCACATTGAATACGAGATCTTCGAATTCAAGGCAGCCATATCAACACGATGGCGCTTTTCAACATACAATGGATAGCGATCTTCATTTTGGTGACTCTAGAAAAAGTTTGGTGTCACGGAGATTTAATTAGTCTTGATTTAAGAATGGACGCTGATAGGAGGAGGTTTCTGGTAGATAAAAACTACTTCAGAGGAATACAATACGAAACCATTAGGCCCATGCCAGGTTGCGTCATAGACTCGGTTGTTTTCGGGCCTACTCAAATATTCAAGAGAATTCCAGGTGCAGATAGCATAGGAATCGTTTATATATACTACAATGAGTTTAACCATAACATCCCCCTTTTCATCATTAAGTCGGATGCCCAGAACGAACACGCCCATTTCAAGTCAATGTCGCCCAGTGAGTTTGAACATCAGGCCTGCATAATAACACTGATGAAATATGTTAAGTTGTTCGTCCCATCTGTAAAAGTACAGGAACAACTGATAGACATCGATAATGAAGAGCCTGGCAAAATCTCATTAAACACGGTCATCTACAGGATTTATAACGGTGACAAATACCTGGGAGGAAATAAGAACATCATGTACGGACCAATGCTAACGGACGAGGACCTGGCCTCTAGGGGCCTAAAGAAGAGCTCTGGGAAGAGAAAAAGAGGAGATAACAACGAGGATCCGAACGACTCGGGAAATGAAGGGAGTTCAGGAGCTTCAGCCAGTGCTTCCGCAGGACCTTCAGGGGCCGAGGCTATGTAACCCAAAAGAAGCTAACAACCATAACAGTTTGTAGAATTTTAAGAAATGTGTACCATATTGATAGACGAACAAAGAGCAATCTGTATCGTTTAAATTTTAAAATAAAGTGAAATTGAAGTAAAAAAAAATTAGGGAGGAATCTCAGTCCTTTGTTTAGTGTGTTCCTAGAAAAGGGAAGAAAAGATTTGAAAAATAACATTAAGGTTATAGTTTAGAGTTGAAGACGAATGGGAAAACAAAGGAAAAATATTTATTAAAAGAGATGTGTAACAAAGGAGTAGGAAATCGAAGGTGTAAAAGGTAATACTGTAGAAGATGGGTTGAACCTAACACAAAAGGTTCAAACAGCAAGCATTAAATTAGAAAATCAAGGGTGTTTCGGAAATGAGAAAAAGGGAATCATTCTAACATCGTCTTCATGAAAAATTTTATAATGCCATGGGGCCTGAGCTCATAATTTAAATCGACTTTCATTTTGTGTATATTTTAACTATTTATTATATATATATTTATTCGGTGTTTTATATATTTTGGGAATAACCATGGATAATTTTATATTTTTAATGTAGTATATTATCTCTTTAGTTTTACGGCTGTTTAAAATGAAGTTTCAGAATACCACAAATTTTCGGAAGGTGTCCATGTTTTTAAACGGACTCATAGTCCTACAGCCGCTCCTACTGGGCTTAAACTCCCCTTATTTTACAGTTAAAAGATTTAACATACCCGAAGCTAATGCAGACCTCTATATTTCTAAAATGAACAACACAATTCAGTTCAGTTACTTTCTGGCGATGCTTATAGTGACGCTGTACCTTTACACGGCACCGGAATCGGTTCAGGCTCACAATAACCTGATTTCAGTGATCACGTGTTGGTCTACAGTGCCATCTTCTCTGCTACTGCTCGTAGCTTACACAGTCAAAGGAGAACGAGGTTCCTTGCATTTTTACTACTACAGTTTGGCCTTTAGTTGTTTTGTCTTTTCTCTGAATCAAGGATTTGTGATGAAAGTGGGAGTGGCAGAAATTCCCTGGTTCTCGGCCTCCATACCCCTGGGAGGGATCCTCGTGGTGGTCTTCCAGGTCCTTTACCTTCTGATCGCAAACGGAGTAGGAGCTCAGAACGTCGAAATATCGATCATATCGTCTCAAATATCGTTCGTGATGTTTTTGTGCTTCGTTTGCGCCTTCTGTTGGACCAGTAGTTACCTCAAAACCGGAGACACTTCGCTTTCTCCACTTTATCACGATTCCTATCAATCTAGATTTTTTAGGGACGTTTGGAGGTCGAAATACCCTCTCCTCATGACATCGCTGGGACTGGGATGGCTTTACCTCTTCTATCCGGCAATTATGCCATACAAACTCACAGAATTCAAGGAGGCATACAGGATTGACCTCGTGTGCATATTCACGGGAGCAATTACTGGTATGTCGATTTGCGTCCTCTGTGAATACACCCAATTTGGACCTAATAATAATTGGAGAAAAACGAGGTCTAAATGGGTTTACTCGACTCTTGTACTTTTACCCTTCTTCTTCCTGCCAATACTATTCATCGTCCCACTCCACTACGGAGAAACAAATTTCTCAAAGGAAATGCTCAACAATAAGTACCTAATGGGATTCCTTGGACTTGTTTTCGTAAATTTACACGCATTTCTAGTGTCTGTAGGATACTCGTCAGCAGCTATGCAGACCGATGCTGAATTTAACGGAAACATGTCAGCAGTAAACACACTGTACTCTTACTTCGTGATGATAATCATTATACTCTACCAACAGGGGTACCTTAAGATGTACAACGCAGTTAAATCTGGTAAAGAAGTGCTGCCAGCAGGAATGAGCAATGCCAGAAGCTTCTTCTACTGGGTCGGAAAGTCATTCGAGTACGGATGGAAGGGATTCTCGTTCACATACAGAGAGGACCTCATGTCAGACATATTAAATAAAAGATAAAAGAACTTTATCACAAAACTAAGAAATTTTAAAGATCATTTAAGTTAATTGCCAGAAAATTGGTACTGATAAAAATTTAAAGAAAATACAACTAGATTCACTCCACACAGACTCCACAGAACTCAATAAAACTGGACATAATACCTCTACTAATGAAAAATATTTTAAAATGATTTTAAAATCGATATAACTCTTAATTTATTTAAAATAAATTCGTCTATTTAATTATATCGGCTCTCTTGGGGTCCTTGAGGTACGAGGGGACGGCCGACGTTTCGCCCTTTTCAAATCGATCCTTGATGATCTTCCTTATTGATTCAGGGCTGGTCTGAAAAGGGTTAATTTTATGAAATGTGTTGAGTGATGTGTTTACTTAAATGGGTAGATAAGGTGAAAACTTACGGCGTCAAGTTGGTAGTGCCTAATGCACCTGTGGAGTTCCTTGGACTCGTTTTTACAGTTGAAGATTATAAAACTCTTCTCGGCGCAGCAGTTTACGTACTCGTCTATCTCGGGCCTGAAAACGTAGGTTATTCGCGAGGGTACCTGCACTTGTCCCTGATTGAGGCTCCTATCTTCTTTATTATCTCCTTCCTCTCCTTAGAAATCTTATCTGTATGTTTTAAATTAAATTTTGGAGTTTTTAAACAACTAACATTCAGATTCTCTGAACTCCAGGTATGAAAGAGGATACTTGTCATTGGCTGAAATATAATTAAGGGAAACTGGACAAACCATCTCTTAATTTCTGTACGAAGCTCTTTTTGGTTTCTGAGGAGTCTAATTTACTGGATTCGGGTTGAGAATATGACATATATTAAATATATTCTGAAAAAATTAGCCGTTGAGCAACATCTTGGAAACAGCACACGTTGAGCTTGTGAGCGAAAAGATGTGTTCTGTTATTAAATTTTGTGTTTGAGTAAAATTGGCCTTCAGTTTTGCATTCAGAGCCCTCCTGGACTTCAAGCCTGTTGAAATATTGGCGTAAGCGTTGTTGAGCACATTTCCTTCCCAGCCCTTAATGAGTCCAGTGGTCTCAGGGGGATTACTGAAGAACTGGGACTCAAGTGCCTTTATTTTGTCATCCAGGTGCTCTAAGTCAGATTGATACTTTGAAATTAGACCCAGAATACTGTCTTGGAGCTTGTAATGGGATCTCTTAGACCTCTTAAATCTGAATTCGTCGTTCATGCGGTCAATGTCATCTTCGGTGTTAAGCGTGGAATACAATGTGTCAACACTGGTTCCTAATAAATCATAAAAGTGAATAAATTACCGTTGACTAATGAATGATTTATGCTCGAGTTTTTAGAAATGTTGTTTAGATATGCGATTTTGTTGTGAGAAATGTTAAAGTCTAAATCATAATCGTGATTTAGTGGTATTGAATCATGCGATACTTCATCCGGTTCTGTAAATTGTTGTTTAAAATTAGAAATGGTTTAACATATACAAATAGCTTACCTATTGAGTTATATGTCTTAGTTTTATTATCTAATGGACCTTTTTTGGAAGTCAATTTTGTGGGTGTAGATTTTGAAGAGGACACACTTCCGCTCCTTTTGTAGCCCTTGTTATTCTTTCCCCTGGGTGATTCAGATTCCTTGTCTGAGTCCTCATATTCAATTGAGGATGGCAGGCTCTTAGATAACAGTTTCTTGCTCGTATCAAAGGATGAGCCCTTGGAAAGCGCAAGTTGTTTCAGGTTTTTGTTAGAAAGTTCGGACGTTGTTTTAGAGTCTTTAAAGTTCTTCAGAGTCTTTCCGTCGAGTTTCTGAGAGTTCAAACCAGTCTCATTCTTCTTCGAATCCTTCGAGTAGTTGAATGAGTTTAGTGACGATGATTTTGGTGGATCCTCATGCTTAAATATTGAATTTGAAATGAGCTTATG